>ML779041.1:476598-529618 GCA_009831015.1 Picea engelmannii
ATGGGTCATTCATCCTTATATTTTTGAAGTGTTCAAGGAAATCTTATATTTTCGCCTACTGGAGGCATTTACAGACTCATCATCCATCTACTAAGATTTTTTGTGTTTTTGAGGATTCATTGCATAACACAGAAAAAAAAAACGATTTCGTAGCACCTGCCAGTACGGAATCGTCTACACAGAATTTTTTGTAGTTGCGCTACCAAAGATGCTACAAAATCACCTAGACACACATAGAAAAGGCGCTACAGAATCTGTAGAGCATTTTTATAGGAGGGCGCTACGGAATTTCCTCTAGCGACTATTGTTACAAATTGGATCATAAAACCAAAATGAAAACGTGATTTTCTCTAAAATTATTTTTGGAGGAATATGATATCCCTGTTGACTTGCTGACCAAATTTCAGCCTGACCCAGTTTTTAATTTGAGAGAAACAATTAAAACACCAGTGCGTTGCGGAATGTGTTGCAGATTCTCTGTTTTGCATAGCTGATTGGATATTCGCTTTGTTGGGAGGTTGTAGGCTATCAAGGAGTGTTCAAATGAATTCTCATGGATCAATTAGATTTAAGGGACACATGTACCTAATTTTTAGCTCCATTAAGACCTCATGCAGTGAGTTGGAAACAATTCATTAAATACTTCCAACAATTTTCTGAAAATTAGTAGTTTGTTGGATTTTTGTCTCCTTGACTATTGCCACCTAGCTCCAAGGCATAGAATCCAATGGAAGAGATGGGATTCAACCTACTAAGTATATTAGGATGATGTTTCTATTTAATAGAGGAGGGATCTCTTGGAGAGGGGTTGGAATGAGCCAGGGGGGAGAGGGATTTTAACCCAAAGACATTCAAAGTGTTATCACTATGTTCTTTTTCCTTTTTCTGTATTTGTTCATACTTGTGATTCCTTATCAATGGAGATCAATTTTTACTTTTCTTTTATGTCTTCCTCTGTGTACTAATGTTTAATGAGTGATTGATTTACTCTTGTTCTAATTCATACGATGATTGGATGAGGTCTTTGTTCTTTGCATTGGTGATGTAGAATTTGTTAATACATAGATTTTTTTTGTGAGTTGAATGTCTTAAAGTGATGGAAGTATCTTTGACATGTTCATATCACAATTTTATTTTCCTCATCCATTTATCAATCCTATTGTCTGATCTAAAGTTGCTAATGCCACTTTTTCTTAAGGATATAGATGGGAATGTGTACATTAGATGAATTTGATTATCCTTATGGTCAAATCCCCGTGACTTTAAAGCTTATCTTTCAAGATTAAATTTGAATTCTTTGCATGTTACCAAACTCACCTGATTACAGTCTAGGGTGACTCTTGGATTGATAACATATACCATAGCTTCAAACCATAGACACCAAAAACATTTCTAATAAATTATACGAAACTAATCTATTCTCTTTGATAAAAAAAAAAAACTAAATAAACCAAGAATCTTGAAACAAGGTACTCACGACGATGACATCCTATAAAACTTTGCACCAGCACATAAAAAACTCATGTTGTAAACAATTTCATTGACCAGAGAATCCAATACAACAGTAATCCCAGCCGATGCAATCACAACAACCGCAGCCTATGACACTCTACAAAACCCATGTTACTAGTTGAACACACCCATAATGTCTTTCAAAACAAAATCAAAACTAAGAAATAGACCCCAACTAGCATACTCACAGCAATGGAAGGCTATATCACTTTACACCAACACACCACTTTCGATGATTTTCTCCACAAGACAATCTAATACACCAGCAAGCGTGGCCCAACATACTAACAGCAATGGCAACCCATGACACTCTACAAAACCCAAATTACCATTTAAACACACGCAGATTACTAGTTCAACAAACCCAAAATGAAATTTAATGTCTCGCATAACATCAATGCAACTTAATGTGGGTACAATAACACACCCACTCAACCTCGACTAAATTTTATATGTCCACCATTACATAAGAAATATGACACTCATGCTTTAACAACAACACGTGATACCACCCAAATGGAAAACATTCACTGCACCGATGATTTGTTGATCAAAGAATTTAATACTTTGCATCGTCATTGATTTGTTGATCACATAATTGAATACACCAGGTTCCCAACGACACACAACATGACCCAAACACAAGCCACTCAAACCACCCACGATTTGTCGGGAGGAAATTTGATACACCAACGTTCCTAAGAAAACACATAGTTGTACCCCTGCAAAAAGAATTAAATATTTTTATATAATTTTAGAAAATATGCAGCCAATAATAATATAAAAATTGGCAAATTGAATTCACCTCACAGCTACAGCCAATGACATGCCAGAAAAATTGTTCCAATTTTTTTTTTAAATTAATTTTTTTCCAATCCTAATGTTTAACTATAGCGAAAAAATCCCTAATGAACTAATACCTCAGTCAACATAGTGTTGACCACTAACCGATTACAATATACCTGGATAGAGGCAGGTATAAATTTATAATAAAGCAAAATACATGTCGTTAATTTGTAAATAATTGAGTAATTGAATCTTGCACGATGAAAATACATACAGAATTAGGGAAATATTCTTTTTAAAAGTGGATGGATTGAACTGATAGTTGTCATAAGCATGATGGTGCATATCATGAAAAACTAGACTTTTGAACTTCCACGATATGTTTTCACCATTTCTTCCTAATACAGGAGTATCAAACTATTTGTGCTAGTATAGAATCTCTATGATATGTGGTGGAATCAAGAGATCATAGAAATTTGCATGTCCCAAATTTTGAGAATTAATCATTAGAGTTGACTATCAGGGAACAGTTTACAGGGATGGTGTTGATTTAGTTGATACAAATGTGAATTTATATAGGCATATTCTAAAGCTCGCATCATGATCGGGATCAATTGTTTCCCAAATTCAAAGGCTTCATTTTCTCTCAAACAATTGGAAATTGCATCTCCCTTGACTATCTCAAAACTAGATTAATCAAACCCTATTCAATCCATATAATAAAAAGTGAGGTTGTCCATATATATTATTGTTATAAATTAATTAAACAACCAAGTCAATAATGTAGATGAAGAGGATAAGCATGCAGTGAATGCATCGAATCTACACTGACTCTAGTAACTTCTTGGTAGCTAAGAAACGTCTAGAAGAACTAATTTAGGCCTTTGATCTTGAACCCGATAAACAATGCATCTCATCTCAAAAATTGTATAAATACACATTTTTGTAATGCAATAGAGATGTTTCTTGTGTGTGTTTATCTTTGTTTGTGTGAGAGATCTCTAAAATCGTTTTTGGTATCAGAGTCATGAGTGTCCGGTGAGCACTATGAGGTTTGCTAACCTATGTAAGAGAATTGTGGTTGTTGTTTTGTAAGAGATTTGTGACTGTTATAAGAGCCTTGAGACCTGTGAGGGATGTGAGGTTGAGTCTTGTGCATGGAATCTGCACGTGGAGCCAAAATGTTTGTTGCTGTGAGATTTTCATCCTACATGGAAGATTTAGGATGTTCATTGTGTGATTAAGAGAGTTATTGCATGGAGGTTAGTCGATCATTGTGTGTTGGGAAATCTTGGACAAGTTACAGACCATGTTGTGCAGAAGTAGGTCGCGGTGCTATTAGACGAGTGACCTTGGTAATAAATTATGGTTATATGTTCATTGATTGGTGATATTTAAGAAGTAATTGGGATAAGTGTTGCTTGAGATTGTGTGGGGGTTAGTGAAGCCTTCGCCATTATTTTTGGAAGACTCTTTTAGTAGACTTTTTTTAAGAGGGTTGACTATACTTTGAAATGATTTCAATAGTTATTTCATATTGATAATTTATTTTGGTTGATTTCCTTCTAGGAAGAAAGAGGGAGACAGAGGAAATATTATTCTCTAAAGTCTTTCTTAATCCATTATATTATAGCTACAACCATAATTTTACTATGGCTCTTACCGTAATTTTATTTTAACTATTACTACTACCAATAAATGGGTTGTTGATCACCATCATTTTACTATTACTACTCAGGCCCAAATTTTTGGCATCTACTCTGAAGTATCAACCTAGTTGAAGATATTCAATCAATTTCTTTGAGGAAATTTGGTGTTTGATTCAATTTGTAGTTGTGGGAATATTTTTTTTGTTGTAAAGATGTCAAATATCATAGTTGATTCATATATAAATGAATCAAATAAATTAGATGGAAAAAACTATGTAAATTGGAAATTTAAGTTGCAGACATTGATGGAAGGCTACAATGTTTGGTCGATCAAATGTGGAGATGGAGAAAAACCATTCATGCATGCAACCTTAGTTAAGGATTGGGAGCGACGAGAGACCAAAGAAAAGGTGCTCTTAAGAATGTCCGTCAAGGAAAATATCATCCTGCATGTCAATGAATGTAAAAGATCCCATGAAACTTGGGAGACACTTAAAGGTTTGTATGAGACGACGAACACAAACTGTGTGTTATTTTTAAAATGTAAGCTTCTCTCAATTAAGATGGAAGAGAATGAAAATATCATTAATTTCCTTTCTAGAATCAAAGAACTGAAAGACAAGCTAGGAGATATTGGTGAGAATATGTATAATACTTACCCAGTCACTGTCACATTAAATGGCATGTTGGATGAATATAAAATGTTCATCATTGGTCTTGTAGCTAGGGAAAAGGCCCCTACTTTTGATGAATTTACCAATATTCTTCCGCAAGAAGAAGAGAACAAAAATAATGTGAATAATAGATCTCACAATTCATATATGGTATTGGTGGTGAAAGGGAAAGAGCCCTACAAATTAAAGCCATGGAGGAGAAATAAAGAAGCCAAGCCACATACAAAACCAAATCATGGCAGGGCACCACCAAGCACAAACAAAAATGTGAAGAGGAATGATGGATGCTTCTATTGTGGTAAGTTTGGACATTATGCTAAATATTGTAGGAAAAGGAATTTTAATGAGTCCAACTATAAAAAACATTCAGGAAATTTTGTTAACAAAGGTACCATAGTAGGTGAATATTTCAAAAACCTCATGTTGAATGTCTCCAATGTTTCTTTATTAGCAGACACTGATGATGTAAATGCTTGGTTTATTGATTTTGGTTCTTCCATTCATATGTCATGTAATAGGAATGTATTTGATACATATCATGAAAATAGTAATGGTGCTCATATCTATCTAGGAGATGATAGATTACATGAAATTAAAGGGTATGGAGATGTATATGTGACTTTACCTACTAGTGAGGTGAAACAAATCCATAATGTCACGTATGTGCTAGGCATAAAGAAGAATTTAATTTCAGTGTCCACCATTGCATATCAAGATCTAAAAGTTGAATTTGTTAAGTCGCAATGTGTTGTGAAGGACATATAGGATCACTACAAATTCATTGCAAGAGAATCAAGAGTTGGATGATTGTATAAGATTGATGTTACAAGGAGGGATCATCAAGCATTGACATCTACAGCTATGTCAATGGAAGAGTTATGGCATCAAATATATGGACACCTAAACCATAATGATCTTAGGTTGCTTCAAAAGAAAGAAATGGTAGAGGGTCTTCCAGTGCTTAAGAGTGAACATGTTGAATGTGAAGGATGTGCATTAGGTAAACAACATAGGGAAGAGTTTCCTACACATACAGATAAAAGGAAATGTGAAATTATTGAGGTAGTGCACATTGATGTTTGTGGACCCATGCAGACTAGATCTCTTGGAGGAGCATATTATTTTATTATCTTCATTGATGACATAGCTAGATACACTTGCATCTATTTTATGAGAAATAAAAGTGATGTTTTTTAATATTTTAAAGAATTCAAGAATATTGTTGAAAAGAAAATAGGAAGGTACATCAATATTCTCAGGTCAGATCAAGGAGAAGAGTACACATCATGGGAATTCATCAGGTATTGCAAAAATAATGGGATTCAACAACAGTTTTTAGTGCCACATACCCCTCAACAAAATGGAGTCATTGAGAGGAAAAATATAACCTTGGTTGAATGTTCTCGTAGTATCATAAAAGGTAAAAATATCTCTAATGGTTTTTGGGATGAAGCAATAAATGTTGTTGTCTATCTGAGGAATAGGGGTCCTACAAAAATTTTAGGGCACAAAACGCCTTTTGAATCCTTTTATGGATATAAACCAAAAGTTAGTCACTTGAGAATATTTGGGAGCAAAGCATTTTCTCATATTCCAAAAGAAGATAGAAGAAAGCTCGATGTCAAGGCAATAAAATGCATATTTATTGATTATGTTACAGAATATAAAGCTTATAAAATATTTTATCCTAAAACTGATAAAGTGTTTGCAAGTAGAGATGTGTTGTTTCATGAAAATGCAAATGAAGTACCCAAAGAAAATGGTTGTGATGTATGGCATATACTTAAATAAAAGGAGGAAAGTTCCAAAGAAGAAGATGAACAAGTTCAAGTTGAAGCTTCAAGCATCGTAGATTCTATAATTAGCCAGATAATTCCTAGAAGAGGTGAAGGAACTCCACAAAGAAGTGAAGAAATAAGGAGGACAACAAGACAATCTAAGACCCTTGTCAGGTATAAGGACTATGCCTTAATAACTCAAGCTATGAATGTAGTAGATCCTTTAAATTATGAGCAATCTAAAGACCATAAAGAATGTATGGATGCCATGAAATAAGAATATGATTCTATAATTAAAAATGAAACATGGGAATTGACAAAATTGCCTAAGAACAAAATCCCCATAGGTTCAAAATGGTTGTTCAAGTATAAATTTAATGTTTATGGTAGTATAGACAAATACAAATCTAGATTGGTTGCCAAGGTTTATCCACAAAAAGAAATGATAGACTATGAAGACACTTTTGCACATGTAGAAAAAATGAATACTATTAGATTAATGATTGCATTAACTACCAAGTATAATTGGAATTTGCATCAGTTAGATGTCAATTCATTCTAAATGGAGAATTAAAAGAAGAGGTTTATCTTTTTCAACCAAAGGGGTTTGTAAAGAAAGGTCAATAACATCTTGTATGCAAGTTGAAGAAATATTTATATGGACTTAAATAGACACCTAGGTCTTGGCATGAGAAAATTGATACTTTCTTCTTTCAATAAGGTTTTCTAAAAAGCAAAAGTGATCATGATCTGTATATCAAGCAAGATGGAAATGATCATATTGTTTTGATTCCTTTATATGTGGATGATCTTATCATAACAATAAGTGTTATTGGGTTTGTTGAAGAGATCAAAAGAAAGTTGTCACATGAATTTGAGATGAAGGACTTTGGACAATTACATTATTGTTTAGGCCTTGAGGTATGGAGAGACAATGGAAATACCTTAATCATTCAAAGAAAATATAAAAAGGACGTACTCGGGAGGTTCAATATGAATACGTGTAAACTAGTATCTACTCCATTAGAATAGAATGTTAAGCTTATAAATAATGATGACACAAAAGTGGTGGATGGTACTTTGTATTGAAAATTGGTGGGAAGTCTGAATTATCTCACCACAACTAGGTCAAATATTGCATATGCAGTTGGAATTCTTATCCAATTTATGGCTAAGCCTCGTGAGAGTCACTAGAAAGTAGTGAAGAGCATACTTTGATATTTAAAAGGGACTATTGATTTTGGTATTGAATATACTAATGATTTTAATGTTGAGTTGACAGGTTTCTCATATTATGATTGGGCAAGAGATCCAAATGAAAGGAAGTCTACCACAGGATATGCATTCAGTATTGGATTGAGGATTGTGTCTTGGAGTAGTAAGAAATAACCAATTGTTTATGTGTCATCCACTGAAGCTGAGTACAAATCATTATGCAGTGCCACCTATGAAGAAATTTGGCGAAGGAAGATACTTGAAGATGTTGGAGAAAAGAAAAAAGTACCAACAATCATCAAATGTGATAATCAATTTTCCATCAAACTAGAAAATAATGCAGTATATAATTCTAGTTCAAAGCATATTGAAACACACTATCATTGTGTAAGAGAAAAAATATAGTCAAACGAAATTGATGTATTGTATTGCAACACAAATGATAATGTTGTTGATATATTTACAAAGCCTCTTGGAAAGGCTAAGCTTGTATTATGTAGATATAAGGTAGGTGTTGTAAAGGTTGTTTAATTAAGGGATACTATTAGCAATTAATTAAACAACCAATTCAACAAGGTAGATGAAGAGGATAAGTGTGCGGTGAATGCACTGACTCTAGTAACTTCTCGGTAGCTAAGAAACGTCTAGAAGAACTAATTCCAGCCTTTGATCCTGAACCTGATCAACAGTACATCTCATATCATAATTGTATAAATACCCACTTCTATAATTCAATAGATAGAACAGAGTTACTGACTTAACGAGAACTGTGACCTAAAAACGAGAACTCTTGCCCAAAAAACCCATATTTTTGTATAAAAAATATGAAAATCAACCCCAAAATAAAAAAGCGGTGCTCACCATTTTTTCAAACGAGGTTAAAATTACAAAATTATTCAAGCATGGCCTTCAAAAGTCATATAGTGGCCCAGAAAAACCTTAAAATCAACACCTAAATAAAAGAAATTATGTTACATAAAGAAAAATATTTTTTCCAAAACGTTAAATTATAGATAATTTGAAATCGTATTTTTAGCAATTGATTCCATTAAAACCAAAACCTCAAAATCAACCATCAAAATGAAAAATATTGCTACTGGTAGCACCCATTCTAAAATTGGGGTATTAAAATGACACATTTTTTTAAAGTGGTCAAAGAAATCATCATTATTGTAAACAAAATCATAAATTCAACACTTAAAGGCTTACTTTTTAAATCTTAGTTTATCACTCCAAGCACAAAATAATACATAATTCCATGAAAATATTACACTACACTTTAAAAATTCAACATCACTTTTTAATATTTTTTTACTTTTAATAATAATAAAAAAAAGTAAATACAAGTTACATTGAATGAAACATAATTTATTTCTTAAAAGTATTGTTATATTGTCCATATTCAAAACATATGTGGTAAAATTTTTTATTGTATTCTCCATAATCAAAACATATAATTCATAAAACATAGAAATGATTCATAACTTCATGTAAGATCATATGTAATTTCAATGCCCATTTCTAATTACTATACAAACATCATATGGATAAAAAATACATAAAATGTTTCATACACTTATTCAGATTGACTCATGGATTCTGAAATACCATCAGAGTCTACATTTTTTTCATATGAAGGATTGATGAAGATGTAGATGATCCATACTCTTCTCTATTGTCGATGAATGCACCATCTGAGTCTACATGCATGTCCAACATTTCAGATGTCAAAAGTATATTAGATCGATGACTAGGTTCAACAGACTCTCATCTTGCAGTTATTTCTTGTTGTAGCAGCCTCGTGATAATATTTGTTGTCTTGGAGTGAAGAGCTCCTCTCTTTTCCAAATTGAAGTCATAAACAAGTATGTCAACATCCTTTAATTTTAAGAAGCCAGTGCGATGACGAGTTGTATTTTGACCCTTTATTTTTCTTTTTCTATTGAAATGTTTCTCAACCACCATATCTTGCTTGTACACACCATTGAATGGGTGTATACCTATTGCATACCAATGCACTTCAATTGCAATAACATCTTCGTTTTCTTTCTCAATATTTATAACCTTTGCAATCCAGAATGGATGACCATGTGGATCTTCAGTCACTAAGACTGCAATCATTCTACCCTCCTTAATATCATGTATTGAACCCCTGTAAAGGTCTTCCATGGCTTCACGTTGTGCACATGACCTTTGAGAACCAATATACATTTCTCTTTCCTCTACTTGTATAAACTCAATAGCACCTTGAGATTCTTGTTGTTCAACAATGTTTCTTTCTTCAGATTCATTTGGCATATTTTGTGGCCAATGAAATGGCGTCTTCAAAAATGTATCTTCATTTGTTGAGCTTGAAATTATGTCACTTTGATCATTGAAAAAAGACACCCACCAATCAAAATCAGCAACATCAAATTATTCATATGTATCTTTAATGGAATTTTTTATTTCTTCCAGACATTCAGAATAATCTAGATCTCTATTATGCCTCTGTGCATTATGGATTTCAAAAGTTGAATGTAATAAAAATAACTTTGATGAAAATATTGGATGATCAGGAATGAACTTCAAAAATGCTAAACCTGATGAAGGCCCCCATTCTGTAGTAGTCGAATATTGTTTTCCCCATATAAGTGTTTTCCCATCAAATTTTTTGAAACAAAATTGATGTTGGAAGATAATGTCATTAAGTTGCTCAATACATTTTTCTTCATGATGTGATCCCTAAATAAATCTTTGCATGTCAACAATTTCTTCTAATATATGAAAAATAGACTCTTAAATGTATGCTTTCTTAATACATTCAATCAATGATGGTAGGCTTCCAACACTTTTCCTCTTCAATTTTACTGAAAAAATGACTGAACATTTGATCAATATGATCATGAATGTTTCCAACAAGAAGGAAACCAACTTTCACCTTTTGAAATATTTTAAGTTAAACAAGCATGCTTAGATATCCAAACACAATTTGATTTTTATTTTCACAAATAGTGTTGTCCAACTATAGATAGAGAACTTGAGAAAGATTATCATACCAATGAGTGAGCACATGATGAATTATGGTGATGATCAAATTTGCATCATTATGAATATTTGGAGATGTGAAGTAAACCCTTGGACACATTTTTCCATTGAAAACCATATAACCAACCAAGTGAAACTGAATGAAATTCTCTTCCTGTAAATTTTTTGGCGTATAGACAAAATGTGGTAGAAGCGTTTTCTTTTGGTCCATGCCATCAATTATCATACCTAAATATTTGTTTGGAGCATCATAACCTTTCTTTTGATGTTTGTACAACGTTTTCCTTTCACTTGATTGTTGATTCCGATGTTCTTGAAGTGCTTTGACTATGGAATATGCACATGACATAAAATGAAAATATTGATCATATGTTTTCATAGTTGATAACTATCCAATTAAAAAAAAAAATAGTAAATACATACCCCTTTCTTCCCCTTCATATTTATCTCTTCTTGATTTAAGAATAACACATATACTGCAAATCCTCATCCTTGATTTCTTATGAATACAAACAATGTTGAATTGTTTCTTCCATATTGTTGTAAAATATGTATATGTAATAAAATTACCATTTCCTTCAAAACCTTCACCATATTTTGTAGAAGTTGTAGATTTCCCTCCTTGAGAAATTATCTGGAATATGTATTGTGTCTCTATCTAGCATACACTCTCCATGTTTGGAAAATAAGTCACACATCCATGAAAATGTAGTGTTTTTTAATGGCCCACTCTCTAATCCATGATGTACCTTTGAATAAAATGAAGGATCTTTTTCCAACCTTGTTTGGATTCTTGATAGACGAAGATTACCAATTGAGTGATTTTTTTTGAAAATATTTCTGCAAAGTAAAATATTCTCAATGCGATAATCATATCATGTCTTGGTAGATATCATGTACCCCATCAAATATGAATTCTGCATGCTCGTATTCATTGATAAATATGTCTTCCTTTTATTCAAGGCATACATGTAGTCCATCCTTTTCAAACAATTTTTTTGACAACATTCACTTAAAATCAATTCAGTTATGGAAATTGATTTAGTGAGAAATTTGTTCCTAGACCTTGTATAACTAGAATGATTTTGATTGATATAAAAAGGTCTATTCCTGGTCCTAGACACAATGTTTCTTTGCAATGTCTCCACTATTTCATCATCCTCGCTAGAAGGATTTTCCTCATCTCCAGAAGGAATATCAAGCAAAACATTGTCAAGAGATTGAACAAGAGAATGTCGATCACCTTGATTTGTTGTGGTTGAATGATTGAGAACATGATGTTGATTCCTAGGTCCATCATTATCTTCATTGAAAATCCCATTGATGAGAGGAATATCAAACTCACTAGAAAAATGATTACCATCCTCACCAATTTTATTGGATCTTCCATGAAAATATTCACTTGAAGGAAAATCACCATCCCCCTTAATGTAAAAGTGTTGAACTTGCACAGAATAGATCTAGATAAATAATGATACACACATTTGTAGATATAATTGGAAAAGGAAGAAGAAGGAGAGAAAGAATGGAAAGAATTCTCATTAACCGTTATGAATAATGAATAATTTACACATGATATACTCTATATAACTCAATGAGTTCGAATTGAGGTGAACCAAGTCACCATATTGGTGGTATAGAGTGATCTAGACACACACTAGCAGTTACGGGAGTGAACTGCCACCTATTCTAGTCTCTCAGGCAGTTACGGGAGTGAACTGCCACCTAGTTGAGTTAACTAGTCAACTAGTCTTTAGTTAACTGACTGGACATAAAGTAGTGAGGAGTTAACTCAAGGAATCAAGGCTAATGCACCACTTTGGTGATGATACCAAGGAAAGGTCGAATTAGCATGGTGATGATCCCAATGCTACATGGTGATGATCCCAATACAACATCTAAACTCAACTCAGCTAGTCAAACTGAAGTGTGAACTGAAAGAGAATATTCTCCAGGTGGAATATTATCTCCTAAAATATAGGAGACTAGATAATGACTAATTATGACTAATGAACAAATAAAAACCTTCGGAAAAATAAATCCTAGGTGTGTGTGAAGTAACTCCAACACCCCCCCTGAACATCACTATGGTGAAAATAAAGATTGGGTCCCAGCAACGAGGCCATGTTAGGTACCCAAGTACAAAAGATACACTAAAAATAAAGTGAGGAAAGAGGGAAAACATCTGGGAACCCCCCCCCCTCAAGGTATAATGTATGTTAAAAAAAATAAGAACTACAGTTGCTAGGCAACTGTGTCCTTCACTCCAAGACAACCTTGCAGAGAATGGAATTTCTGCTCAGTGAAGGTCTTGGTGAAAATGTCTGACATCTGTTCTGCTCAAGGACAAAATTGTAAGTCGATGATCCCCTTGTGTACCAAGTCCCAGATGTAGTGCATGTTGATCTCGATGTGCTTCGTCTGCTGTCTCTGAACTGGATCTCTACAGAACTTCAGAGTGCTTTGGTTGTCACACCAGATGACGATCGACCGATGAAACTAAATACCTAACTCAGTGAGAAAATGTTGTATCCGCATAGCCTAAATGGCTATGTTAACTACCCCTCTGTACTCTACCTCGGTTGAAGATAGAGCAATGGTAGCTTGCTTCTTGCTCGAACAACAGATAGGCCAGGAACCAAGACTGAGTGAGTAACCAGATGTGGACTTACGATCGATGCTATCGCCAGCCCAATCGGAATCAGTAAACCCAATGAGATCTAATGTAGATTTTGTTGCATAATAAATACCAAAGGTGATGGTGCCCTGTACGTATCGAAGAATATGCTTTGCATCTTTCCAATGTAGCTCATGCGGCTCCTGCATGAACCTGGAAACTACGCCAACTGCATATGAGAGGTCTGGTCTGGAGTGTGTGAGATACAACAAGCTCCCCACTATTTGTCTGTACAGTGTGTTGTCAACACCAATGGAATCTCCCCACCATCATCAAGTTTGACTCCTGATAGGAAAGGAGTCGGAGCAGACTTGTAGTCTGTCATGCGAAATCTCTCAAGGAGATCTCATGCATACTTGGCTTGAGATAGTTTGATGCCTGATGCATCCTGACTAATCTCAAGTCCAAGGAATAAGTGTAGCGGACCCATGTCCATCATCAAAAACCTTTCATAAAGAATCCTCTTGACTACAGCTATCGTTGAAGTCAAGAAACCGGTGATCAACAAATCATCGACATACAAAACTAGAAGTAGAAATGAATCAACCGTCCTGAGCATGTATACATTTGGTTCTGATTTACAACGTACAAATTTCTGTGACAACAGGTAGGAGTCCATTTTGGCATACCATTCCCTCTGAGCCTACTTGAGGTCATAAAGTGACTTCTTCAGTCAACAGACCAAAGATGAGTCCTGCATAAATCCCTGGGGTTACTCCATGTAGATCTCCTCAGAGAGATCATCGTGAAGAAATGCATTCTTCACGTCCATCTAATGGACTTCCCATCCATTGGCTGCCACAATGCCAAGTGCCAATTGTATGGAATCCATCTTCGCTACTGGAGTGAAGGTCTCATCATAGTCAATACCATGAACCTGCTTAAAGCCTTTCGCGACAAGCCTGTATTTGTATCTGCTGATCTGTCCATCCGCTACGCTCTTGGTCCTGTAGACCCATCTGCATCTGACAAGTTTCCTCCCAGAAGGAAGGGGAACCAGATCCCAAGTTTGGTTCTTGAGGAGGGAATTGTACTCCTCTTGCATGGCGGATTCCCAAAAGGGATTTCTAGCAGCCTCGCCATAAGACTGTGGATTTGAAGACTGAACCAAGAAAAGATGCCTGAAAGGAATGGTTCAGTGGTAGTGAGTGAAATCTGAGGCTCCTCGAAATTAGATCGAGTCCTCCTAGTATCAGTTGGATCACCAACGAGATCCCCTGCATCCTAAAGAGTAGTCTGTGCCCACTTGGGCCTCTGCTCTGGCTCTACAACTGCATTTGGATGCTTTGACTCTATATCTGACTGTACTGACTCTGAATCTAAATCATCTATGTCCTCTGAATCAATACTCTCTTCTGAAGAAGAGTCATCATGTGCATGCTCATCATCTCGGACATGTGGAAGAGTGAAGGTGTTTGCATGCGAGACACTTTCCTTGAATTGGACACTACGCTCAATGATGAGTCGGTCCGAGGAAAGATCAATAAGATGATATCCCTTCACACCATTGGGGTATCCAACAAAAATGCACTCAGTTCTTTGTGGATCAAGTGCCTTCCTCTTTTTAGAGGGAATTCAGGCCCATGCATGTGAACCAAAAATGCAAAAGTGGGCCACTTCAGGTTTGAGGCCACTCCAAGCCTCGTAGGGGGTCTTATCCTTGACAGATCTATGAGGAGATTTGTTTTGGATGTATGTTTCACAGTTAAGTGCTTCGGCCCATAGTCTCTATGGTAGTGAATTTTCATGTAACATGCAAGATGCCATCTCCTTTAGAGATCTATTTTTTTGCTCAACAACTCCATTTTGTTGTGGAGTGTAGGGAACTGTATGCTGCAACTGAATCCCCGCCTCATGGAAAAGATTATGAATCTCATTATTCACATACTCTCCCCTGTTATCAGTTTGGAGGACTTTGATATTCTTTCCTGACTGTGTCTCAACCAAAGATTTGAAATCTTTGAGGTGTTGAAAGACCTTAGATTTTTTCCTGAGAAAGTAGATCCAAGTAAAACGTGAGAAATCATCAACAAAAATGAGAAAAAACCTCGCTTTGCTGATCGATGGATGCGGAAAAGGACCCATGAGGTCACGATAGATCATATCTAAAGGTGTGGAAGCTCACTAAGACTTTCCTTTGTCGAATTTCTCTTGAGGTTGTTTTCTAAGAACACATCCCTCACATACTCCCTTGGAGAAATGGATGTCTGGTAGACCATCAACTAATTTTTTCTTGCTAAGTTGTTGCATGTATTTGAAATTCAAATGTCCAAACCTTTCGTGCCATATCCTACTACTTTCATCAACATGAGTAAGCAGTAAAGCAGAATCAGGTTCAATGAGTTTAGAAAATGTATACAATCTAGACTAATGATTTACCTCACCGATAGAAACCTTGGAGTTGGTTTGCATGTCGTAGATGTCCACAGCATTTGGTGTGAATACGACTTTCTTTTTGGTGTCGAAATTCATCATTTGATACATAGAGAGAAGGTTGACAGAAAGCTTGGGAACATGCAACACATTCTCGAATCTTCCGTTGGTGAGTTCAATTCTTCCTTTGTCAGTGACTTCGACAGAAGAGTTGTCCCCCGTCAGAATAGGAGGACCTTTGCATGCATCCAAAGAAGAATGAGTTCTTCTAAGGAAACTATGTGATGTGATTCTCCTGAATCTACGATCCAAGCATCAAGAGAGGAGTTGATTGCAATCAAGGCATGGATAGAGTTTCCTTTCTTTGAATTTGTATCTTCTGGCTTCTTCTTCTTTGTACCCTCGGGGATGCGATCTCCAAGGTTGTTTTGTTGAAGTATCTAAGACATCAGATCTATTTTTTCTTTCATGCATGCGGATTCTGAATGGAATCCTTTGTGACAGTACGTGCATTTCTCTCCTTTTCTTCCCTTTTCTCCTTTGGATCCCGAGGCATTGGTGAAGGGTTTTGTGTACCCTTCCTTCTTCGTATGTGCATGAGATTTCCTCTTATCTTTATCTTTAGATTTCTGATATTTGTGGCTGCCATCATGCATAGTGAGTGCATGCGTCCTTGGGACTTTGATTGCGCCCATGTTGATGAGCTTTGTTTGCTCTTGTGTCAGGGATTCGATAAAGTCCTCAAGAGAAGGCATCTTCCAAGTGGCTCCAGAGGTGAATCTGACAGTATGGAATGTAGATACGAATAATGAGAATTTAGGACAAATCTTGGAGAGAATGGTGAAAACCATTTGTTTCTCCTCCTTCGATTTATCAACCCCACAATCTTTGAGTTGCGACAATAAATCCTTGAATTTTGTAAAGAAATATTGGATATTCTCGAAGCTTTTTGGATCCAATGTGAGCAGCTCCACCTCCAACATGTGTCCCCTCATCTCATTTTTTTTTCCAAAGAGCCCTTCCAAGATGGTCCAAGATTCATTGGGAGTCTTACAAGAAGATATATGAAAAAGGAGATCAATAGAAATAAGACTGCAAATTGTTCTGAGTGCCTCATCCATGCGATTTAAGTACTTGGATTTTTCTATGGCTGATGTCGGTTTTGTATTTGTATTCATGGTTAACCTATAAAACCCTTTGGATCAGAGATGTATGGCTATTTTATCCTTCCATGCAAAATAGTTATAAGGTGTAAGAATGAATTCTTTTTGGAATTCCATCTTTTCGATGTCTTCAATCTTTTGTACCTACAAAAAATTTTGGTGTAGCTTTTTCTTAGCAGTCCATCAGCTATGATACCATGTAAATGTGTTGAACCTACATAGAATAGATCTAGATAAACAATGATACACACATTTGTAGAGATAATTGGAAAAGGAAGAAGAAGGAGAGAAAGAATGGAAAGAATTATCATTAACTATTGTGAATAATGAATAATTTACACATGATATACTCTGTATAACTCAATGATTTCGACTTGAGGTGAATCAAGTCGCCATAGTGGTGGTATAGAGTGATCTAGACACACCCCAGTAGTTACGGGAGTGAACTTCCACCTATTCTAGTCTCTCAGGCAGTTACGGGAGAGAACTACCACCTAGTTGAGTTAACTAGTCAACTAGTCTTCAGTTAACTGACTGAACAAAAACTAATGAGGAGTTAAATTAAGGAATCAAGGTTAATGCACCACTTTGGTGATGATACCAAGGCAAGGTCAAATTATCATGGTGATTATCCCAATGTTGCATGGTGATCATCCCAATGCAACATCTAAACTCAACTCAACTAGTCAAACTGAAGTGTGAACTGAAAGAGAATATTCTCTAGGTGGAATATTCTCTCCTAAAATATAGGAGACTGGATAATGACTAATTATGACTAATGAACAAATAAAAATCTTAGAAAAAATAAATCCTAGGTGTGTGTGAAGTAACTCCAACACTTAAGACTATTAATGCGATTAAGATCTTCACTTCTGGAGAAAAAATTCCATCATCGTCATCGGTACCTTGAAAATAATCATTTGGAGGAAAATAACCATCAACATTGTGTCCACCATTGACGTAATAATGTTCATTGCTTTCAAAATCCCCACTTGAGGGAAATTCTTCATCATCCTTCTTAGTGCCTTGAAAATATTCATCAGTTTCTTGAAAATCCTCACTTGGAGGAAAATCATCATCATCAACATTGTTGCTTTTAAATTCCTCACTCAAGAAAGAGTATCCACCAATCGCATAATCATCTTCACTACTTTGAAAATCCCCACTTGAGGGAAATTCTTCATCATCCTCGTTACTACCTTGAAAATCCTCACTTGGAGGAAAATCTTCATCATCCCCATTGGTACCTTGAAAATCCTCACTTGGAGGAAAATGATCATCACCAACATTGTTGCCTTTAAATTCCCCACTCACGAAAGAGTGTCCACCATTTCCATAATCATCATTACTACTTTTAAAATCCCCACTTGGGAGAAATTCTTCATCATCCTCATTGGTGCCTTGGAAATCGTCACTTGGAGGAAAATCCTCATCAGTACCTTCCAAATCCTCACATGGAGGAAAATCATCATCACCAACATTGTTGCTTTTAAATTCCTCACTTGGGAAAGACTGTCCACCATTGCCATGATCATCTTCACTACTTTTAAAATTTTCACTTGAGGGAAATTATTCATCATATTCATTGGTGCCTTGGAAATCTTCATCGGTACCTTGAAAATACTCACTTGGAGGAAAATTATCATCCCAATCATTTAAACTATGATCATAGTCTCCACTTCAACCTATATTCTGATTATTTTCAATACTATTAAATTGTTGAATAAATTGATCACCATCATATTACTCCTCTTTATCATTAGTGCCTTCAAAGTCCTCTGATCTAGGACTTTCCTAAGGAACATGTTGAATAACATTATTTGCACTATGATCAAACTTCTGACTAGCTAAAAAATAGAACGCCTCATTTACATTACAAGCATTCCCATTGCATTTGCTAGTCCCAAAAGAAGAGGTATCTGAACAATTTGTTGATGCCTCATAAATAAAATCTTCTTTATCTGACAAAGCCATCACTTCTCACTAAGAATATAGAATAATACAAATGTTCACCCTCCCAATGACAATATTATAACTTACTAAGAACATAGAATGATACAAATGCTCACCCTCCCATTGGAAATCTTATAACTTGCAGAATGAACTTTTCCCTCCAAAATTTCCCCACAAAATATTCCCTCCAAAATTTCCCCACCAATTTTTCCCTTTATTATTTTCCCTTCAAAATTAAAAACAACTTTTACTCTTTTATTTTGTTATTTACTTGTTAATTACAATATTTTTCATGTTTGTTTATTTACCTCACATTCATTAAACTTAGCGATGATCCATATAATTTTAGGTATGTATGTAGACAGTCTTCATCTTTTGTATTTATCCCACATTTGTTATAATTAACAGTAATTTATATCATCTGTGTTATCTATACACAATCTTCTTTTGTCTTTTTATATTGTGTGAAATATTGGGCAACATTCATTAAATAATTTGGAGCAATCTACAAGGGAGAAACATCGACAAGACATTCAAGGAGAATCTAGCAGTTCAGAGGTTATAAGATCATCTTTGAATCACATAAGATTTTTTCATGCAAAATTATAAAAAACCCTAAATTTATTTAGATATTTTCTATTTTTTTCTAAAAAAATCACAACTTTTTAAAAAAATTGAAAACTTTTTCAAATAAAGTTTAACAAAATTCTTAGAATTAAAAAGAAAAAAAAGAACAAAAAGGAAAATTTAGGTATAGTTTTTTTAAAAATTTACACTTCTTATTGTTTTTTAGTGAAAATTTTATAGTTTTGGCCCATGGTGGCTACTAGGTGGAATGTCCCTCCCACGCAATACTATGATTTGGCCTATGGGGGGTGATCGGGGCGATGCCCGACATTGCCCCAGACCCTCAACGCCAAGTCACAACCCGTGGGTTGTGACTTGGACGTCGCGGGGCTAAGGCGATGTCTGACATCTCCCCCCCGCAGCCAAGGCTTGTGTGGGCAAAGCCCGACATCGGCCCAGACCCCGCGGGCAAGCCTTGGGCACTCCCATGGCTTGCCCACAGGGTTAGTTGGGACGATTCCCGACATCGTCTTAGCCCCTGTAAACCAAGGCTTGGTCCCGACATCGCCTTAGCCCCCGTAAGCCAAGGCTTGGTCCCGACATCACCCTAGTAACTGTTAAATTTTTTAATTAAATAAAGTACTAAGGCAAGTGTTTCTCAACCCTAGGCACCTAAGGAGTGAGGAAGTGCCTAATGTGGGCCCTAGTCATTTAATTTGTGAGATGCAAATTAAAAGGTGACTTTATGACTAAAGTGAGGGTGAATGAAGAGACATTTAATCTCAGCCACTCATCTAATCTAATCTCAACCATTGGATTTGAAAACTCCTCACCTTCCCTCATGAGGTCGATTAGGGTAGAGGGGCGCACCCATTCTTGGGTAGTTGGTTCGTTGTTGAGAGAGCAAGAGAGAGAGCATTTTCGAGCAACAAGAGAGCAGCCATTTCTGAGAGCTAGGGAATGTATTCCAAGGCATAATAATAGCACATAAATCAAGGAAAAGGTTCAACATACACAAGAGGTCGTACAACATGAATTTCAAGGTCTGTACAGTCCCTTGTGTGCACAGAAATCGAGACAGCAGACAACATTTATTTATGTCTATACGATACAGACTTTATCAGTTCGTACAACCGTACTTTGGCATAGATTTCGAGGAGGGACAGACAACTGTACTCAGGCTATACCGTATGGATTTCATACAGCTCTGTACAATCCTTTCTTGGCACAGAAATTGAGTCGGATTGTTGTGAGGGTTTTCTGGAAAGTTTGGCACGATTTTCAAGGTGGTTGTACAACCATTAATGCACCTAGAAATTTGATGAAGCAGTTGGCATGTATTTCGAGGCATCTGTATAGCATTTTGGAGGCATAAAAATCGAGGAGTAGACCTGCAATTTATTGCAAAAAAATCTGGAAAGAATTTTGAGAAGTTTGGCTTATTTCTTGTGTGAAGATTTGGCACGGTTATCTAGATAAGTTGGTCATTTAAATTTCTGAAGATGAATATGCTATAACAGAATTCTCTGAAGCTCCTAAATAATAAAAATCTCCCTCGCCCACTGGTTTTCCCCTTGTGAGTTTTTTCAGGGTCAAAGTTAGACCGAAAATATCTGTGTTTATATTTTCTGAGTTTTATGTGCTGCTGATATTTTATTTTTGCATTATAAATGATGTTCAAAATCCTCATGTTTCAGTTCTGAAATTTAATTTTCTACTAAGTTTTATTTGTTGATATAAAACTGGGTTTGAGCATTTAGCATTGGCTAGAAAATCAGCGAGACTGAAACTTGATTGGGGTCTGAAAAATTTACATGGTATCAGAGCTGAATTGAAGGGAAGCATAAATTTCAGCGGTCAGAAAGTTGGGACAGTAGTCACTTCACAGGGCAGATTTTTGAATTTATTATTTTCAGCAGAAAAGGGTCAATGGCTATTGGTTTGAGATTTGAGGACAGACTTGATGGGGCAACAAATTTTGATTCTTGGAAGGAGAGGATGATCTTGCTTTTGCAAGAAAATGAGTTGTGGGACATTGTGGAAAATACCACTACTCATCCTGTTGTGGTACCTACTAATGCTACTCGTCTTGCAGCCTACACTAAGAAGAGTATCAAGGCTAAGAGATTTATTCTTGATTCCATCAAGGATCATTTGATTCCTCACTTGATAGGGAAGACACATGCCTATGAGATGTTGGATTCCTTGACTAAATTGTACCAGAGTACAAATAAGAACCGAAAAATGGTTTTGAGGGAAAAACTAAAGAGCATAAAAATGACCAAGGCTGAAAATGTGGTCACATACCTTATTATATTGACACAGGTGAGGGATGAGCTTGGATCTATGGGGGAAGCCATAGTTGACAATGATCTTGTGAGAACAACATTGAATAGAGTTTCCAAACAATGGGTTGTTTTTGTGGAGGGAATTGTTGCTAGGGATAAGCTTCCCGGTTGGGAACGTCTTTGGGATGACTTTGTTCAGGAGGAGACCTAGAGAGGTTATGTACATGGTAGTTCATCTATAGGTCATGAGGAGGAGAATGTGGCTCTTGCTACCACTATCAAGAAGAAGTTCAAAAAGGGTCCAAAGGGAGGACACAAGCCCAAGGGTGAAGGGAAGAAAGACATGAGAAAAGTCAAGTGCTTTTCATGCCATAAGTTTGGGCACAATGTAGGTCAGTGTCCAAACAACAATAAGAAACAAACAGCAGCTTCAGCAGAGGTGGAAGATTTTTCCACCAAGTTTGACAGGGAATTTTCCTTGATTGTGTGTCTGTCCTCGAGGACCACTACTTCATATACTTGGTATATTAGTAGTGGTTCCTCTCACCATATGACAATAGTTCGTGAGCACTTGACATATCTTAAATAGTGTGGAGATGCAGAGGTAGTGCTTGGAGATGACCGGGATATCAAGGTGGCTAGTTGTGGGACCGTATCATTTCGGAGGGAGTCTTTGCCTCCCATGACTTTGACAGAGGTTCTATATGTTTCGGGCTTGAAGAATAACTTAGTGTCAGTTTCTACTATTGAGGAGAAGGGCTATGAGGTCTTGTTCTGTGATGGGCAGGTGCTTCTTTTCCCCAGAGGGTCTAGCATCACTTCAACCAAAGTGATTGATACTAGACATGAGAGGTTGTACAAGTTTTTGTTCCAGCCAGTGAGAGAATTGATTCATTCTACCAGTAGCAGCAGTGACCTATGTGAGCTATGGCATAGGAGGATGACATATTTTCACCATGGGGCTTTGAGATTTCTGAGGGAGATGGTGACGAGAGTTCCAAATTTCAGTTCAGAGCACCATGAGTTGTGCAAGGGGTGTGATTTGGGAAAGTACACCAAGACTTCTTTTTCGAGTAGTGACAGTAGAGCAGTAGGGATACTTGATCGTATACATTCAGATTTATATGGCCTGATGTCTTCGGCATCATTGATTGGTTACCTATACTATGTTGTATTCATTAATGAATTCTCTCAGAAGTCCTATATTTTCTTCATGAAGACCAAAGGACAGGTCTTCAGTCGGTTCCAAGAGTTCAAATCTCTTGTGGAGAACCAGACAGGGAAGAAAATTAGAGTCTTGAGATCAGACAATGGGGGTGAGTATACCTCCAAGGAGTTCATAAACTTCTATGTAGGAGAGGGCATCATGAGGGAGTTGACTATTCCTTACAACCCGCAGCAGAATGGGGTTATAGAGAGAAAGAACAAGGCCATTGTTGGGGCTGCGAGAGACATGTTACATGATCAGGGGTTGCCACTATTTTTATGGATTGAAGCATGCTACATTGCATTTTATTTGTAGAACATGAGTCCTCACAAGGCCGTGGGGAGCATGACTCCTGAGGAGGCTTTCTCTGGGAAGAATCCGAAGGTGGGACACCTTCGTATTTTTGGGTGCATCACTTTTTCATATGTCCCTTCTGAGAAGAGGAAAAAGCTAGAGCCCATGACAGAGAGAGGGATCTTTGTTGGGTACAGTGAGACTTCAAAGGCTTTTCGTATATACCTTCCTTCCTTGAGGAAGATTGTCTTGAGGAGGGATGTCAGATTTGAGGAGGACAGAGCCTTTAGGAAGTCTAGAGGGACAGAGAAGGGTGAGCAGTCTTCACCACAGATTCAGGTGAGTCCGCAGCAGACTACAGTGACATAGAGTTTGGGGCCACCAGTTTCGGGGACAACAAGTTGACAGGTGACAAGGCCACAGGATTCAGGTTCACAGGCTACTGGTCCATAGGTTTCAGGATCAGGTACTTCAGAGTCTACTTCAGGATCATTGTCTTCAACATATGGGGTTGAGTAGGGAGATTCCCCTCCATAGGACACTACTTCAGAGAGGAGGAAGCCCAAGTGGCTTCAAGAAACTTTGAGGGAGGCACAGGGTTTAGTGGGGAATCCCAGATAGGTAGTGAGGGAGAGTAAACCTCCCGAGAAGTTTTGCAGCTACATCGTGATGGTGAGCAGTATTTGGGAGTTTGAGCCTTCCACTTTTTAGGAGGCCACTAGTAGACAGGTATGGAGAGATGCCATGATGGAAGAGTACAATTCCATCATGAAGAGCGATGTTTGGGAAGTTGTTCCTATACCTGAGGGGAAGTTAGTGGTGACTTCCAGGTGGCTCTATAAACTAAAGCATGTTATAGATGGCAGCATTGAGAAGTACAAAGCTCGCTTTGTGTCTCGGGGGTTTTCACAGGTTGAGGGAGTTGACTATGATGAGAGCTTTGTGTCGGTTGCTAGATACACTTCGATCAGGGCAATGATCTCCATTGCAGCAAATATGGGTTGGAAGATCCACCAGATGGATGTGAAGATCACATTTCTAAATGCTCTTATTGAGGAGGAGATGTATATTGAGCAGCCATTGGGCTTTGAGGTGCATGGGAGAGAGTCTCATGTGTGTAGACTGAAGAAGGCATTGTATGGGTTGAAACAAGCTCCCAGAGCTTGGTATTCAAGGATACATGCCTATTTGCAGTAGTTGTGTTTTGAGAAGAGTGAGGCAGATCCCAACCTATACTTCATTGTGGTTGGAGAGGATCCTCTTATTCTTCTACTATATGTGGATTATCTTTTCATTACAGGGGAAGAGAGACTCATCAATAGCTGCAAGGAGAGCCTTGCTTCAAAGTTCAAGATGATTGACAATGGACTAATGCATTACTTTTTGGGATTGGAGGTTTGGCAGGAGCCTGGACACATCTTCCTGGGATAGGGGAAGTATGTGTGTGGCATTCTGAATAGATTTCAAATGGGAGATAGCAGGCCCATGACCACTCCCATGATTACCAACTGGAAGAATCTTTGTGCTTCTAAGTCACAGTTGGTGGATTCCACTTTGTACCATCAATTAATCAGGTCATTGATGTATTTGGTAAATACCAAGCCAGATATTTGTTTTGTAGTCAAGACTCTCAGTAAGTTCATGGTGGAGCCTAGGAGAGTGCACTGGGTGGCTACAAAACATGTGCTCAGGTATCTTTGTGGTATGGTAGATTGTGGTTTGGACTATCAGAGAGGAGATGGAGTTCGTCTGGTTGGCCATACAGACTTAGATTGGGCAAGATGTGTCAGTGACAGGAAAAGCACTTCAGGGTGTTGTTTTGGATTGGGATTAGCAGTTGTGTCTTGGTTCAGTCGAAAACAAAAGTCAGTGGCTTTGAGTTATGTAGAGGCTGAGTATATGGCAGCCAGTCAGGCCAATTGTGAGGCCCTTTGGCTTCATAAGATGCTGGTGGGATTGTTCGGTGTGTAATTGAGGCCTACTGTGATTTACTCTGATAGTCAGAGTTGCATTAAACTCTCGAGGAATCCATTTTTTCATGATCGGTCTAAGCATATCGAGATTCGTTATCACTTCATCCATGACTATGTTCAAAGAGGATTTGTGGAGCTACAGTACATATCTACAAAGGAGTAGGTTGCAGACATACTCACCAAGGCATTGGGCAGAGGCAATTTTTATTTTTCAGGGACAAGCTTGGAGTGGTGAGTAACACTTTCCTTGGTATGAGGGAGTGTTAAATTTTTTAATTAAATAAAGTACCAAGGCAAGTGTTTCTCATCCCTAGGCACCTAAGGGGTGAGAAAGTGCCTAATGTGGGCCCTAGTCATTTAATTTGTTAGATGAAAATTAAAACGTGACTTTATGACTAAAGTGAGGGTGAATGAAGAGACATTTAATCTCAGCCACTCATCTAATCTAATATCAACCATTAGATTAGAAAACTCCTCACCTTCCCTCATGAGGTCGATTAGGGTAGAGGGGCGCACCCATACTTGGGTTGTTGGTTCGTTGTTGAGAGAGCAAGAGAGAGAGCATTTTTGAGCAGCAAGAGAGTAGCCATTTCTGAGAGTTAGGACACACATTCCAAGGTAGAATAATAGCATAGAAATCGAGGCAAAGGTTCAACATACACAGGAGGTTGTACAACACTGATTTTGAGGTCCGTACAGTCACTTGTGTGCATAGGAATCGAGATAGCAGACAACATTTATTTATGTCCACACGGTACATATTTTATCAGTCCGTATAGTCGTACTTTAGCATAGATTTTGAGGAGGGACATACATCCGTTCACGGGCCATACCATACAGATTTCATACAGTTATGTACAGTCCTTTCTTGGCATAGAAATCGAGACAGATTGTTGTGAGGGTTTTCTGGAAAGTTTGGCATGATTTTCAAGGCAGCCATACAGCCATTAATGCACCCAAAAATTTGCTGAAGAAGTTCGCACATATTTCGAGGCATCCACACATCATTTTGGAGGCACAAAAATCGAGGAGCAGACCTACAATTTATTCCAGAAAAGTCTTGAAAGAATTTTGAGAAGTTTGGTTTATTTCCTGTGTGAAGATTTGGCACGGTTATCGAGATAAGTTGGTCATTTAAATTTTTGAAGATGAATATGTTGTAACAAAATTCTTTGAAGATCCTAAATAATAAAAATCTCCCTCTCATTGGTTTTCCCCTTGTGGGTTTTTCCAAGGTCAAAGTTAGACCGAAAATATCTGTGTCTATATTTTCTGAGTTTTATGTGCTGCGGATATTTTATTTATGCATTATAAACGATGTTCAGAATCCTCATGTTTCAGTTCTGAAATTTAATTTTCTGCTAAGTTTTATTTGCTGATATAAAACTGGGTTTGGGCATTTAACATTGGTTGAAAAATCAGTGAGACTGAAACTAGGTTGGGGTCTGAAAAATTTATAGTAACTCCATGGGTCAAAAAAAAAAAATTAACTTTGTTGTTATAGTCATTGTTTTTTTTTTAATTTATTATAATGTAAAAGGACTAAAAAAATAATCATATAGGAAAAATGGAAGGAAAGAGATTATCTATGAATGTATCTAGATAACAACCTGCAATAATGGAATCCAAATTTTCAACTGGGACCTCCATGAATGTTAGGCAACAAATTGATAGCACAACACATTAGTTGTCAAGGGCAATGAAAATTGTTAGAGAGTGGAAATTTGTGGAAGGTGAAAACAATCTGGAATATTCTTGGTTTGTTAAAGACAAACAAGGAAACAATGGAGAACATTTATATTTGTATTTTTTCGAGTTTGAACATGTGCAAGGAAATTATCAGGCACTTGGCTTGTTACAAGATATATGTTTGGTGTTAGACACAGATATTGTTTATACAATCATCAAACAAAGCAGGACTTACATCAAGATTAGATATTGTTTGAAATTAAGCAATTATAACAAGGATGAATGTTTTACAAAATTATGTGCATCCATCATTGATGAAATTGAGAAAGGCAATGTAATTTTTTTTTTTTTTTTTGGTGTCCTTTATTATTTTTAGTATCATGTTAATTTTTTAATTTTATTTAACATGAAAATGTTATATTTTATTTTAAAAGGATTTTGTTGAACGAATTTCACATATGTTAGTGGGGATTTACTCTATAGAGAATAATATCATGGATGTCATCAATGTTTTTCATATTGAAAAGACACAAGAATGAAGGAAAAATAAACAAAAAGTAATAGAGGTTGAAGTTGCAAGAGTAGACAAAGAAGAAAACGAAAGAATAATGAAAAGTCATCATTCTAGAAAACCAAAAAAGGTTGTACATTTGAAAATGAGGAAACTCCAAATGAATATTTTGTTGAGATTATTCCCAATGAGGTTATCACTCCTCCTTGCAAAAAGAATAAACAAGATAAACGTGAAAGAGTGATGGCCGGTGATGATTCCATTCATATTGATTATGAAGAAATCGTTGATTTAGATGAAACTCATTTAAATCATAAGAGGAAGGAAGCAAATGTTGTTGATGATGAAGAAGCCATTGTTAGCTCTAAATATTATAATGAAAGTCCTAAAGATAGCAGAGAATTAATAACACCAGGTGTTGATGTAGAGGATAGTATTATGAAAACAACACAAAATGTCATTTGAAATAGATTGAGGAAGGTGAACTTAATTGATGATGGCCATACATTTCAGTTAAATGCGAAACAGTTTTATAAACCCATAGAAGGCCAAGAAAAATATCAAATTAGAAAACCACATCACTTGCATATTCACAATTTGAAAGCATTGATTAGGTACAATCCATATGCACAGGTGGTTGACTACCTAGTTCTTATTGACCCAATGGAAATTTCCAAGAGGGAATAATTTGATAGATCAAAATGTTTTGACTACAAATATTATGTGATTGGAGGAAATCATTCTACAGATGCTAGAAGAGAATTGATGAAAGAATAACCCAATAATCCTCTTTTTGAGACAATCAAATGCATAATTTATGTTGGTTTAACAGATTCAGAAGCAAATTTATTGGCATGGGATCAAAACACATAAAATGATGTCCATGAATTTCATTCAAAGGGTGAGATTTATCCATAATGATTTTTTTGAATATGTCGTGGGGAGAGATCAAATGTTGATGCCAAGTTTTTGAAGCAATGTTGTATGGAACTAGGCTTCCCAATTGATCATGAAAATGAAAAAGAAAAAAATTGCAAAGGAAGTGATGTATTTAGAGTTGTGGATAGTTATTTTCAATTAGGATTTAGAACTGGATAGGTATGGATTTGATAGATGAGGTCTTCAGCCTATGGGAAAATATTAGTATAAAAAAACAGAGATTTAAGAAGGTTAAACCATTAATATGTAGCACAAGTAAGGCGGGTCTTGAAATAAAAAATATGCCAGAAGATATGACTATAACACCTTGGAAAATGATACAAGGAGTGAAGGATGAGAAACTTATCATAGTTATATTATCATGTGTAAGGTCGGGTGAATTGTCAATGGAAGAAATTTGTGATGAATTTAAAAAGTAAGTTTGTTGAGTTATTTTTATTTATGTTAGGACAATAAAATTAATTTTTCCAGTTTAACATATCAATGTTCTAAGTATTTTATTATATATATCATTATATCATTATTTATTTATTTTATTTAGTCACAAGGTGTATATGAGAATACAAGAGGAAATGGTTCAGATGTTGAATGCAGAAAGTTGGGATGATGTTAAACTCAACTAACTAGATTCAAGCTCTATAGTAGTATTGAAACAATTTTTTGTTGCATTCAAAAAGGTATGTTGATTTATTACATTCATATTATTCATTTGTAGGTTAATTTGTTTCTATTTTAATAGTTATAGATATATAAATATATGTTTATTTGTTTCATTAAAGATGCAAAAGAAGAATGCAGATGGAGTACCTGAAACCTTCAAAAGTTTTATTCAAAAAAACAAGTTTGAAACAAAAAGAAGGAGATGTGTTCAAACTGTTGAACTTGATGACACCCTTGATCACTACATTTGGAATGGGCTCCACGTCGTTCAGTATAAACTAATATTAGGTGATTGTGAACAAATTGCAAATATTGTTCCTAAAAACGAATGCTCCCCAGTTATTGCATATATCCCTTGTGGTTATAATATAGAAAACATTGGGTATGATACTAGGCCTTACACTTACCAAGCTTTAAATAAAGTGGTTATGGGATTTATGGAAGTCACAACATCACCATTTTGGAGATTTATGGTTTTTCATTCAGACACAGAACAAGGATTAGTACAATAAAGCTTAACGGGAAAAGAAAAGACAAGGATGCAACTTATTTGGTAAGATATTGAAAGTGTATGTTTAGCAATTAAGATTACAAATCAATTTTATTAATTCACAAGTTAATTGAATTTGCACATATTTTTGTTATAGACAGAAGCCTAATATTCATAGCTCCAATAAAGAACCATTTAAATGTGATTTTGAGAGTATACATCCTGCAATCTAGACAAAATATGATTCTTATAATTCTATTATTGTCAATGTAAAGGATGGAGGGAAGCCTAGTAGTTTATTGGTTTACAATGTTGTGGTTAGAAAGCTAGCATATGAGGAAAATGATTTGAAATGAGAGATGGTTAACATTTGTCAAAAAACACAAGCATTAATTAATTGTCTTATAGATACATTTTCAAATGAAGGAGATTGGGTTTGTACTTGTTCTCGAGTTTAGGTAAGAATTATGATCTAACATTTATGAAATCATACTTCAATCTTATATTATTTTTAATTTATCTCGAGGTGCCAAATTGCATCGACAAGGCTCTGAGACTTCATGTTCGACCTGTTGTTGAAGCCCTGGAAGAGTAGTGGGGCTGCTGAAGAATTGTTGAGCAGAGAAGGGGCATAATTCTTGGGGTGGGACAGGCATGTGGGGAATGAGAGGTTGTAGGTTGTCAATGTGAATTAGCATCTGTGACGGACTTTGTTGTAATTGAGTCACCTGTTACTAAGTTACTTGTGATTAAGTTCATGTTGAGTGAGAGACTTTATCCTGGTTGGGAACCCTTACCCAAGTGGATTTTAGCCCCAGCTCAGGGGTGACCCACTGTTGAGAGTGATAAGCAGTGTGTTCTAAGGTTGGGAGGAACGTGGAAGGTTTGCCTGTAATTGGTGCCTTTTATTCAAAGATATGTTCCCATTTGTGTATTAAACCATGTAGATGTTGATACTGAGAGGGGGGTGAATCAGTATCAAGTAAAATTTAAAACCTTTTTCAACTTATACTTAAACCATTCAATTATATCCAATGAGAAATGAACAATAGTTACACCAATACACCACAATACACCATGCACAATATATGAGAAATAATCAATAGTTATTGTTCAAGGGAAGTAATGACTTCCAAAGGTAGCTACAGCTTCCAAATGTAAAGGGAGGGATAAACCTCCAAGAGGAAGATACAATCCTCCAATATCAAAAGATATTTGAACTCTCCATCCTTGCCCCTTCCTTCCACCCAAGAATATATGAGAGATAATAAAACTTTACATTAAATCATCACCATAAACCAATCAACACATAGAACCTGATAATGCTTCCTGAGACTTCTTCAATTTCTGCAATTCTTCAATTTTTGGAGTACTCTGATCCTGTAGATAATATTACTCAATGTATTCTCTGAAACTCCTCCAATTTTCACTCCTTGAATCCTCCCCAAAAACAGGTTATAGAAAGAATGGTAGACTTTATTCAATTCTGGTCTATTCAGGAGAGTGAACTTGCACAGAATGTCCCGTGCTCAATAGTTAACATCCAATTATGAAACTTGCACACAAGAAACTAAAGTCCATACACTTTCCAATGAAATTTGTCCCACTTCATTTGGATTCTCGATGAATATTTTATGATTGTTTTACCCAGAACACCTGTTTATTGACTAGCTTCAGGACTAGTCACAAACCCTATCTTCCACAGAGTGTATCTCCATAATTATAGCGAATCAAGAGCTTAAATTTTTACCAGAGGTACCTTGATATGTATTATCAATACCATAGTGATTTCACCATATGAATCTCTCTAGAAAACAAGTTATAACAAAAATGGTAAGATGACCTGAAAATAACATACCTTAGAACACATCACCAAAAGACTTCATCCTCCCTTGAAATCTATCATTCTTTTCTTCTTATTGTTGATACTTAGAACACATCACCAAAAGAATTCATCCTCCCTTGAAATCCGGCCTTCTTTACTTCTTATTTCCTCTGAAATTCGACTTGTATCAAATGAATGTATATTGATGTTTATTTATACCATTTATGTCACTTTCTTTTAACGTTAGGGCCAACCTGACACTTTCTTATTTTGTAATTATTTTCTTTAATTATCTTCAGGGCCTACATGTACTTCCTTCTTCAATTCACTTTGTCGTCTTCAAAAATTCATTTCTCCTCAACCATGAGGATCCACGAGATGTTCCACATACCACCGGAAACAACATGATGTATACTATCCATCCATGGGTGTTGTATCTGCATGTGAATTTTATTTCATGTTCAAATACCTTCATCAATCTTGCGGTCCAAAACCCATGACTAGGGTTGACATCAATGACAACAACCAATCTTCCAACAGATGACAAGAAATTTTTTTATGTAACGTGACTTGGCTTGGATGGTTAGGTATGTTACAAATTAGTATCAGAGAAAAATACAATTAAGTGCCATTGCCCAGTAGGTGGTTGGGGGTGTTACAAATTGGTATCAGAGTCCAATTTTCGACACTGAGCCTAGATGGGCCGATTTAACATCATGTCGAATTAGTTTTCACAGCAACTTGAATTTGGAAGTGGACGAAATTCAAGTTACATTGCATCCATGATAGAAATTGGGCAAAAGCCCCAATTTTTGTTGCTAAATTCATGAAGGAATTTGGAAAAATTCGTACCAAAAATGTCAACCAACGGAAAACAGAAGAATTTGTTGTCACATAGGTTGAATTTGGATGTACTAGAGTGAAATTGAGCTAATTTCATGATTGTAGACTGCCATGGTGAAAATTGGGTGAGAATCGGGTAAAAGCCCCAATTTCTGCAGCAAAAATGATGGAAAAATCAATTGAGTGATCGAAAATGTTGTGCGCGCTAAGTAGTAGTGTGGTGCAAGAAAGTGCACTAAACATTGGTGTTGCATAGAAGTTAAAAGGTGCACAGGATATGTACACTAAGCTTTGGCACTACGCAGGGTATAGCAGTGGCGTGTGCAGAAGATGAGTGTGTAGAAAAGCATGCTAAAGTTTGACATCGCAAGGTGCAAATCTTGTATTGCATGAGTAATAATGTGATGCACAAGATGTGTGTTTGGAATGTTGGTAGAACGTAGTTTGAATTATCAGTGCGTGCACAACATTGGTATGTTGTGTGTGTATATTCACGTCATCAAAGGTATAATTACTAGCACGCAGTGTGAAAACAAACTTAACCTTGAAGTGGTGTGGTATAGTATTGGTAGTGCACGCAGAAAAATATGCACATTAGTTATTGGTGTGCAGTACATGCACTACATTTTTAGTGTTGCGTATGAAAAGTTGGTGCATGCTAATTATGGGTTATAATTGAGAAATAGTGGGCGTGAAGTCGATTCGGTAGTTAATTTCCCATGAAAACAAAAGAAAGAATTTTGAAGATTATGGAAACAAAATTGTACATAATTCCATGAATTTTTTAAATTGTTAGCCTAACAAATTTTGTTGGTTGCACATTTTCTAGAGTTAACAACACTAGATTAGAACGGGATCAAAAAAAGTTTAGAATCATGGAATGTGCGTAGGGAATTTACATCCATGAAGAAGAGATCAGGGGAATGTATATCCATATGGGTAATGAAGGTACAAATTCAAATGGACATGGAGAAGGTAAGGAAGAAAGCATGAACTTGGTGGAAACCATAAAAAGTTTGCAAAGGGATGTCCTGAGTCATAAATTTGATAATGAGAGGCGTATGAAAGCTAAATAACAGCAAGAATACTTCAACATCAAGCTAATGCAGAGCTTGGAAAAAATAGAGAAGAAGATGGATAATAAGACTGAGTCAAGGAGATTAGAAATCCATAAGTCTCATGATAATATGGGAAGATCAGTGCGCAACAAAAGTGTTGAAGGGAAGCACCACCACCCTCCAAGGCATTCCACTAGGAAGGCGTGCAGTAGTTCAAGTCCGATCAGAAAGCATAAGAAGAGGAATGGGGTGGATGAACTTCAAGGGGAAATGAACAAAATAAATCCTCCTACCTTTGATGGTGAGCACAAGAAGGATGAAGATGCAGAAACATGGCTACTAAATAGGAGGAAGTATTTTCAATTGCATAACTACTCTTCACATGCATAAGGTAGAATCGTCATTTATCAACTCAAGGGAAAATCATCAATGTGGTGGGACCAATTTGTGCAGGTGCAACATATTGATGAAAAGAAGGTGACTTGGAGAGAATTCAAGAGGCATTTTCAAAGGAAATACTTGATTAAGAGATACTATGACAAGAAAACAAAGGAATTATTTGAACTCAAGCTTGGGAGTATGATCATAGATGAATATGAAAGGAGATTTTTAGAGTTGTTGAAATATGTTTCCTTCATCAAGGATGAGCAAGTTAAGATTCATATATAATTGAGTGGGCTGCCATATTTTATTAGTGAGAGAATACAAAATGATGAGCCCAAAACGTTGGAGGAAACAATAAGAATGGATACGTGTCTTTATGATCAGCAAAAAGGGAAAGAAACTTACCAGAAATCTTGGGAAGACAAGAAGAAAAGAAAGATGGAACTGAGGAAGAAGGGGACTAAATCACCATTCTTCAAAAATAAATAACTATAAGGAACAACCAACTTCTAAAGAATCTAGAATGACATATTCATTAGGGAAAAGGCCCAGGAAACCACCTATTCAATGTTGGGGTTGTAAAGGAGATCACATGTACAAAGATTTCCCTCATAGAGGTGAAAAGTGAGGTATGTTCACAATGCGCATCAAGATAAAAAAGTGGAGGACATGGGTAGAAGTGTACCTAAGATCGATGCAGCCTTGGATAACAAGCAAGCAGAGTTTCAATCACACATGATTGAAGTAAAAGGTAAAATCAATAATCATCCCATTGCTATTTTAAATGATTCAGGAGCTAGTCATAGTTATCTATATCCTATGATGGTGGAAAGGTTTCATTTGCCAAGAAACAAACTTGGAAAACCTTGGATGGTGCAACTAGCTACATGAGTTAAAAGAAAGATTAATGAGATGGTCAAAGCATGTCCAATGAATATGAATGGACTAAACATCAATGCAGATCTGAACATCATACCTTTAGGTTCCTATGACTTCCTAATTGGTATGGATTGGTTGGACCAACATCATGCTATCCTAGACTGTTATAACAAGGCATTTACTTGCTTTGATGAGGAAGGAAATTTAAGGACAGTACAAGGAATTCCTAGAGCATTAATTGTCAAAGAAATTCTAGCCTTACAGTTGAAGAAGAGTTATAGGAAAGGGTGCCAAATATTTGTCGCACAGATGGAAGAGTCACCTAAGGATAAGGTGTCATACATTGAATACTGCGCAATCCTGAAATAGTTTGAGGATGTATTCTAGGAAATACCTAGATTGCCACCTAAAAGAGATATTGATTTCTCTATCAATTTAATGCCTGGAGCAGCTCTAGTATCTAAGACCCCATACAGGATGAGTACACCTTAACTGAAGGAATTGCATATGCAACTTGAAGAAATTCTAAAGAAGGGGTATATACACCCAATTCTGTCACCTTGGGGTGCTCTAGTATTGTTTGTAAAGAAAAAGGATGGAACTTTGAGGCTTTGTATTGACTTCAGGCAGTTGAACAAGGTAACTGTGAAGAACAAGTATCCTTTGTCAAGGATAGATGACCTCTTTGATCAGTTAAAAGATGCAAGAATATTCTCGAAGATTGATCTCAGGTCAGGCTATCATCAGGTAATAATTAAATAACAATACATTAGCAATAATGCTTTCATAACAAGGTATAGCCATTATGAGTTCACAATGGTGCCATTTGGGTTAAGGAATGCACCAGTTGTCTTCAAGTGTCTCATGAATGGTGTATTAAGGAATTACCTGGATAAGTTTGTCATCATCTTCTTGGATGACATTTTGATTTATTCTAAGTTTGAAGAAGAGCATGAGAAACACTTGAGAATGTTGTTACATGTTTAAAGGGAGCATCAGTTGTATGCCAAATTGAGCAAGTGCTCATTTTATCAAAAGCAAATTCATTACTTGGGTCATATTATTTCAAAGGAAGGAATAGCAGTAGACCCAGAAAAGATAAAGGCCATTGAAGGATGTCCAACACCAAGAAATGTCTCAGAGGTGAGATCATTCATGGGTCTTGCAGGTTACTACAGAAGATCCATCAAGGGAATCTCAAGAATTGCACATCCAATTACTTCTTTATAGAAGAAAGGTTTGAAATTTGAGTGGATAGCAGATTGTGAAAGGAATTTCCTACACTTGAAGAATTTATTAACAAGTGCTCCAATACTGAGGATTGTTGATCCAAATGAATATTTCATTTTATGCACTGGTGCATGTAAAGAAGGACTAGGTGGATTCCTTAGTCAGAATGGATATGTCGTGTGCTACGAATCAAGGAAGTTGAAGGAGCATGAAATACATTATGCAACTCATGATTTAGAGTTGGCATCCATAGTGCATGCCTTAAATATGTGGAGGCACTACCTCATGGGGAAAATATTTGAGTTGAGAACATACCATAGTGGTCTGAAATACTTGTTTGGACAACCAACTATGAATTCCAAAAAGAGAAGGTGGTTAGTTTTCATGAGTGAATATGACTTTGACATAAAACATATCAAAGGTAAAGAGAACAAGGTGGTTGATGCACTCAGTAGGAGGGTGCATGAGATACATGCTACAGCCTAGCATGTACCATTCATTTTTGAAAGATAGAATTCTAGAAGCTACAAAATCAAATAAAAAATACATGGAGTTAAAGGAGAAACTTCACCAAGGTAACTTACAACAAAAAGTTGAAGACTATAAGCTGGAAAATGATGAAATTCTGAGATACATGAGCAGAATTTATGTGCTAAACTCACGAGAATTGAAAAATCTGATATTGGGAGAAATGCATAATGTGCCTTATGTTGGACACCCATGTTACCAAAAAACTATTGCAGTTGTTAAGAGCCAATAGTATTGGTCAGGTATGAAGAAAGAAGTTGTTGAGTTTATTACTAGATGTTTGACATGTCAAAAGGTCAAGGCTAAGCATAGACACCCAGTTGATTTTCTATTGCCATTTCCCATTCCTATGTGGAAGTGAGAAGTTGTAACAATGGATTTTATTACTAAACTACCAAGAACCAACAAGCATCATGATTCTATCATGGTAGTGGTGGACAATCTTACCAAAGCTTCCCATTTTATTCCAATAAAGCTTACTCACAAGGAAGCTAACATAGTTGTTTTTTATTTGAAAGAAATAGCTTGATTGCATGGAATGCCCAATACAATTGTGTCTGACAAAAATCCAAAATTTACCTCAAATTTTTGGAAGGGGTTGTTCAAGGGGTTTTGAACAAATCTACATTTTAGCACAGCTTATCATCCAGAGTCGGATGGGCAGACAGAAAGGGTGAATCAAGTAATTGAAGATATGCTAAGGATGTATGTAATGGATAAACCAACCAAGTGGGAAGATTATCTACACTTGGTAGAGTTTGCTTACAACAATGGGTACCAAGCATCCTTGAAGATAATCCCATTTGAGGCACTCTATGGAATAAAATGCAACACATCAGTCAGCTGGGACAACCCAACAGATCATGCAGTAGTTGGGCCAGGTCTACTCAGGGAAATGGAAGAACTATATACATGAAGATAAAGTAGAATTTAAAGGTTGAGCAGGACAGAAAAAATGGTTATGATGATAAAGGAAGAACTCACAGGGAATTTAATGTGGGTGATCATGTGTTTCTAAAAGTAAAGGCCAACAGAAGTTCCCTGAGATTGGGAAATTGCTCAAATTTGGCAGCTCATTTTGTGGGCCATTTGAAATCCTGGAAAGGATTGGGCCTTTGGCATACATGCTTGCCTTGCCTGCATCAATGAATATTCATAATGTATTCCATGTATCCTTGATTAAAAGATATGTACCTGATACTAATCATGTCATTGATTGAAATGGGATTCAGGTGGAGCAAGAAGGTGGTTTTCAAGTGCATCTGGTGCGATAATTGGGTTAGAATATCAAGCAACTCTGGAATTGAGCCATAGGGCTAGTAAAGTTCCAATGGACCTAGTATGACCCTAAGGATGAAACTTGGGAGCATGAGGATGCTATGTAGGTAGAGTACCCACATCTTTTTGAAGATTTTTTGAAATTTTGATTGTACATATGTATATATTGCATTGAGGAGAATGAATAAATAAGGGGGGGGGTTGTAATACCCTAGGCTGAACCCCAAGTGTACATATGAATGTAATTTTAATTTACTTATAAGTTGGTGAGCCGATGGGACAAGTTTCTTGGTTTGGTGTTGCACGCATTAAGCAGTGCACGTGATTATCATACCAAAGAAGTGTGTGGAGTTTCTAAAATACTATATCGCGTAGTTTAAGGAATATAGCGTGCACATGTGGAAGTACGTAGGAGTGTCACAATAAAGAGGAACAACTAAAGTTTACAGCACGCGACGAGCGGTGCACTAAAAAAAATGCTTACAGGAGGGCGCACACTTCAGGATTCAACGCACACTGGCTTAGTGCATAGGTTTTGGAGGCCAAAGAATCCTTTTGTATATACAATATGTTGTAATGTGGACTTGTGTAAGTGCACGAGGGTGGCACACTGAAAGAAGAGTGAGCGTAGCCCAGTTTCGTGCACACTAGTTTAGTGCACGAGCTTTATGTTTGTGAGGTTGGTGAGCCTAGATACAAAAGATCAATACTGCGGTATTGAGAGTGTAAATGTAATCAGATGCAAATATAAAGAAAATACATCACTGTGGCAGACTAACCACATAAAAGAGTTTGGGGGGCTAACTCCACTAGCTAAGGTTAAGGGGGATGGTTTAAAGGGGATTAAACCCAAAAAGGAATATTATTTTAATATTTCTTTAAAATCATAAAGTAAGGATATATTATTTTATCCTAAGTCCTGAGGAGGGGACAAGTGGCTAAAGGGAGTTCTCAACATGACAAGTGTGAAGTTTGGAACATGATGTGGACTGAAGACAGTTCTCAACATGAAAAATGTCAAGTTGGGAACATGTAGTCAAATAGTTTGGACTTATTCCATTCTGGTATGTTGTCATTGATCATCATTTGATCATTATGGAAGCGATGATTGAAATTTGTGATAACTCGACTATTATGTCATAGAACGAAACCGTGAGTTGAACCCGATTGTTGTTGTCATGAACCCGACTGTTATCGGGACGAGTAATTATGTTGATTACTATCGCAAATACATGTACACGGCTTAGCTTGGAGAGTTGGACTCAAGAGGTGGGTTGTCAGTCCCATGGGACTTTGCATTCTCTCCAGGTGAGAGAATTGTTGAGAATTATTTCCCAAGGTGCCAAACTACAACGACAAGGATATGAGACTTCTTGTTCGGCCTGTTGTTGAAGCCCTAGAAGGGAAGTAGGGCAGTTGAAGGATTGTTGAGCAGAGAAGGGGCACACTTCCTGGGGTGGGATAGGCATGTGGGGAATGAGATATTGTACTTTGTCAGTGTGAATTGGCATCCATGACAAAATTTCTTGTAATTGAGTCACCTATGACTAAGTTACATGTGAATGAGTTCCTATTGAGTGAGAGACTTTAGTCTGGTTGGGAACCCTTACCCAAGTGGAGTTTAGCCCCAGCTCGGGGGTGACCCATTGCTGAGAGTGATGAGCAGTGTTGTCTAAGGCTAGGAGGAATGTGGAAGTTCTTCCCGTAGTTGGCACCTTTTATTCAAAGAAAGTGCCCATTTGTGTATTAAACCATGTGTTGCAGTCATAGTTATGTATATGTTTTCATGGGTTTATTCTGTTTATGATATATATATATATATATATATATATATATATATATATATATTATGAATATGTATGCAATTGTGCATTGAAGAATGTATTTTTATGTGTTTTAATTAGTGATAGAGTTGTAACAAAGTAATTATGGTTGAATTGTTGGCAAACTGGTATCAGAGTTGATGACAAGAGAAGTTTTGATGTGATGTGACTTGGCCTGGGTGGTCGGGTATTTTAAAAATTGGTATCAGAGAAAGAATTTTTTAAGTGGCATTGTCTAGCAAGTGGTTGGGGGTGTTACAACAGAGTATGCATTGATGTTGAGAATATGAATGAGACTCTAAGATTTTTTCAAGGAATGGGATACAACCAAGGTTCTCTTGCTCTCCTACAATCACTATAAATCAGCACGAAGAACATTTAGAGGATAATTTTGACAAATACCATAGATAATCCTCACTAACAAGCTCGTTCCCTCTTCATTTCATCTTCATCTTGCTTAAGAACAAGAAATGCAGAGAAACTTGTCATCTTGAAATCATGCTTCACCAGAAAAACAAGGGATCATAGCCTTGAGGGTAATGAGAAGGAGTCTAAGGTTTTGAAAATATTATGAATGTGCACAGAGGAAGGAAAATGCAGCATTAAATGATGGGTATACCATCATCCCACTACATTAAATATTATATCCTACTCCCATGCAAACATGTGACCGACATGACATTGTCTAGCGGACAAATGATGGTAGAAGATGGGCGATGGAAGGAAATGGAGAAGGACGTATGTGAGGAAACGAAGGTCGACAAATGGTGGAAGACAAGGATGATGGAAGGTGTCGGAGACAAGATGGGTCCATCCACCAAGAAAGTGATGGGAGACAGGGATGGAAAAGGTGATGGTTGTTAGAGACCAAACGAGTGCGAATGTCAAGGAGGTAAAAAAGTCAAATAGATAGACTATGCCCATTTTATGTGGGCATAGATTATTCTAGGCCGAAGACAATTGAAAGCAACATATAGACCTAGATTGTTAAAAAAGTAAAAGAACTATTGTATATGGTAGATTTTGACAAAGATGGATCTCTTGATCTAATTTATTTTATTTTTTTAAATCAAAAAAACTTTACAAGTTAAAGTTAATAGTAGAGAGTTTGTCATTATGTTGGTGGTCACACATGGACCACAAGCTAGTGATGACCCTTGGACACTGGACTCTGAAACATGATCAAAATTGCATCGAGGAATAGACATGCTATATTTTCTTGATTTGTTTTGGGATATAGGTCAAGTTGATTTTTATCATCAATCTTTCTCAATTTCATTAATTAGGTACCCCAACAAAGGATTCACTACCAAATTCAGGGATTTACACAAAGATTTGATGAAAGGAACGTTGCAGCTGCACATAAGGCCTGCTTCAATCCATAGCTTCATGGCAATCAATAGTTTATTATGTGCATGCCTTCCAACAACGCTTCTCTACTCTTAAATTGAATTTTGAAATGACATGTAACATTTATGAAATATACAACTTTAGAATTCGAGGAATCTTGACATGTTACAAGAATTCCTATGTTAGAATGGATGTGTAGCACTTGTGAATGTATTCCTAACACTTGTGACGAGTAAAGAGAACATGCATGACAAGAGCAATGAGACATGATCAGGATGACCATAAGTACTAGCCTTTCTTAGAAAGGGGTTTGAGGAGATGAAACTGGTGTTGGATTAACATATAAGAAATGGTGATGGCCCAGGGATAATATATTGCAACAACTTGTTAGTGCTCAAGAGGTTGGTGGAATTAGACTAGATCGCCTAATAAAATTCTAGAAGGAATTCTAGGCACTCCAAAATGCATTGTATACTGTACTTGAATCTCCAATGTTTGGTCAAATACTTGATGTTTGGTCTTTGTGTTGGATTATGTTCTTTATTTTCTAAAATAAATGGAATACTTTACCTATCAATTTTTTAGATCTTTTATTGCCATCGCTTAGATGTGTTTCCTACACTACTTCTCTCTACGTTTTTTAAAACATGAAGTTTTCCAGCATTGCTCCTATCATGGCTAGCATATGATAACGATCCGATTTATTGCACATTCTTGGACATATGTATTATTTTTGTAAACCAGCGAGGGTCTAAATGGTTACATGGGTTGTTGGCTTCAAAAATTTGTGTATTAGTGGACTTATTGTTTGTCTAATTTTATGATTCAAAAAATATTTCTTTGTTTTAGTCTTAAATATGATTGAAAATGTGTTCATTTGTTTTTGTTGTTGTTCAAGCAAAAGAGAACCAAAAGCACCAATTTCACAAGCTAATGGTAGGAGGTCCAAATGGCATAAGGGGAATTGGGTCGGTTTTTGTAGGGTGGTAGTAGAACAATTTCAAATTGGGTCGGTTTTCGTAGGGTGGTAGTAGAACGATTTCAACTCGGTTGCTTGTAGCTGGCACATAGATTACTTGGAAGGCAAAGAGAAACAATAAAAGTAATTCATGAAGGTTCAGGTGTCGTTATTTGTGTTCTAGCATTTGATGTTGTGCAAATCCCAAGAAAAACTAGTTTTTATCATGCAAATGAAGTTTTGAATGGTTATACAAGCCTTGCATATACACTGCAAACATTTTATTATTAATACTTGAAAAAAATTAGATATTACTCAACTTGCAAACGTGTAGAGATTTTCTATGCTAGTTTCTATGCCGTTGTAGTTTAGATGCTTATAATTTCTACATATAACATTGTTAAAATAGTCATTCAAGATTAAATGCCTTAATTCTTGTGCTTTAACTCTACTCAATGAATTATTCGAGCTTCAATATTCTAAATTTATATGCTTAATCCCTTGTTTTACAAATGGTAAAATATTTTGTTAAAAATAAAAGAAGATTTAAATTTTTATTTTTAATAAAGTTATAAATGTAAAAAAAAAACTAAAAAGAAAATCATATAACCTAGTAAAAATTAAAAAAAAAAAAAAAATGTTTAAATTCTTATTTTTAATAAAATTATAAATATAAAAAAAAAAAACTAGAAAGAGAATCATATACCCACAGAGAGTAAATTCGTTCCACTATAGCACTTAACAAATAGTAAATATGATAGGCCAAATAAATTTTTAATTCTTCTTTGTCTAAAAAAACAATTCACTCCATGAGATAATACCACAGTTTATTCATAAAATAATACACGGTCTATTCATTTGAAATAATTCAGTCCATGAGATAATATCACAGTTAATACATAGACTATTCATTTGCAGGTGAGGTTGTTGGTAATGAGCTCTAAAATCAAGAGGAAACAAACATCGTTTAAAAAAAACTTTTATTAATCTGGTTTGTCTCAAATCATTCAGCATATTAAAAGTTGAAGTAAGTTTGGTGGGTTAGTTCAAGTGGATGCATGTCATTGTTTGCTAGAATAAGGTTTTGGGGCTGAATCCCTGGTAATGAGCTTGTTTAGAGCCTCACTTGATGTTCCCACCATATTAGACCCATAATAAGACCGAACAGTTTACCCCATTTATCATCCAGTAAATGTGAAAAAGTATTGATTTCCCATGTTGTTAAATGTCTATAAAATTTTGAAATTTTAAGATTTCCCGTGTTATAAATGTATGTAAAATTTTAAAATTTCTAAAACTTAAAATATGATAATCTACAAACTTTGCAATATAAAGTTAGTTGCATTTACTTTAAAAATAGATTTATGCTAATTGGGAATCACAAAAGGCTTTAATGTTTTCGAACTTTACAATTCCATTGCTTCACTTTGTTTTTCTTGAAGGCTCTTGACATTGAACACTTGCATCATTATGACAATCTTTGGGCACTATCAACATCAAAATTTCTAAAACAACTTAGAACATGATAGTTTACAAACTTTACAATATAAAGATAGTTGCATTTACTTTAAAAATAGAGTTATGTGTTATGCTAATTAGTTGTCAAAGATTTTGAAAAATATTCAATGTTGACAATGTCAGATATTGTCAAAATGATATAAGTCTTCAATGTTAGTAGTGTTGAAGAAAAACAAAGTGAAACTATGGAATTACAAAGTTTGAAAACATAAAAGCATTTTGTGATTCTCAACAATGTTGTCCCTAGCTTCAAAATAAGATTTTAAATCTATGTGCATGAGATATAAATCAATTTTAATATTTTGAAAACAAAAAAAACAATGGGATAATGTTAAATGTTAAATTTTGGAGAGTAATGTTAAATGTTAAATTTTAGAGACTATGGAAAAATTTGAGTCAAAGTTCAAACTCATGTGAAATCAATGTTGATGGTAGGGACTAACAATACTTATAAATTTCCCCACATCATGTGATAAAAACGTGTTCGGTGGGCATTCGTTAGGCCTCCTCGTCTCGAAACGTGAGCAAACCAGCAACCTGCTCCGCTTCAACCCATAGCATGCACAACGTTATAATGGAAGATACGAAGGATCCAGCATCTTGTTCTTTAACTGCTCCACACGCGATAGCAACTAGCCTGGTATAGAGAATGCTCTAGACGATACAACCTCCTAATCTGCAAATCATTTTTTGGGGATTTGACGGGCTGCGGAGTGGGACCTTCAACGTTAGCTTTCATTCCCACTGTAGGCCTCCTCCGAAGGATTACTTCGACCCGTCTATGAATGAGCTTGAGAGTGAGGGATTCTTGAGGGACATAGTATTCATTGGGTTGTGAGGATTCGTCACCATTGCAACATGGCAAAGGGTGGCCCTAGCCGTAGGGGGCGAAAATGAAGAGGCCATCATCTGGCCACGCATGCACAACAAGGTGCAGAGGAATCTGCGGGTGTCTTTTGATCACAAACATCACAGGAAATTCAAGTATAAATGGATTTAGCTGAAGCAGAGGCTCGCCTGGAAAAGCAGATGATGAAGTTGATGCTACGGTTGGCTTCTAGATTCCAAAAAATGGCTCCTCCAAAACTAGGGAAACCAAATATCACAAAACCATAGACCTCTACTGGAAAATCAAAACTATGATGGGCAAGGTTATGGTGAAGAGGAACGAAGCTTATAACAAAATTCTACTCCAGTTAGATGACATGTAGTTGCAGATCAAAGATGTAGATTATAAAGTTTCTATGTTGGCTCAGGGAATGGCAGGTATGGACTTCACTGATCAGCAAGAGACCTCTCAACAGGTTCATGACGATGTAGTGGTCGCCCCTCCTCTTTAATACTTTGAATGCTCTGGTCTATAGTTGTGTTTGTCTTTTTATTTTCAGGGCCAATCCTCTCAGACCTCATCCATGCCTAGAAGTCATATCATAGGAAATTTGGCATTTTGCTTTAGATATTTTGAACATGATTTATGGTTTAACTCTGCAACCAAGAATATAAAGCTTAGGACATCACTTTTTTGTTGTTGGTGGTCTAGTTTTTCAGTGGCGGGCCAACAACACAACATATGTATGGTTTCTCTATATTAATATATTTTACAACAAAATTTCAATATATATACTTAAATTTCAATATATATACTTGATCGTACAAAATGGAGAATACGGAAGTTAATGGAATAGCATTAGAATAAGGAGATCTAAATATAGATAAAGAATCATGATCATAGCCATCCATTGGAGATCATAGCCATTCATTGGAGAAGGGATCAATAGTACATATTAATAGTGGAGAGGCTGAAAATATGCAGGAGACAAATTATTTAACATGTTACAAACTAGTATTGTGTTAGATTGAAAGGATCATAGCTATCATCTAAGAGAAAAACAATGGCTATGGAGCAACAAGATTCATATTCATTTGTTTTAGATCAAAATGACTTTTACACTTAGAATCATGGGGTTTAAGTTAACAAGAGACCTCACAAAATGATTGGATAGAGTAAAGTCAAGTTGATAGAACAGAAAATTAGAGTGTAGTGGAGATTATTTCAAGAGATCAAAATGATTTTTACAATTAGAATCAAGAATCAAATTAGAATAAAAAATCATGTGGTTCAGGTCGCCTCACAAAATTAATCAGATAGAGTAGAGTTAAGATGATAGAAGACAAAATTAAAGTATGCTGGAAATGATTTCAATGAATTCTTGCTTTGTTAAATAGAATTAATATATAGAAACTAAACACTTGAGTTTTGATATTTCGACGAGGGTAAACACTTGAGTTTTGAATCTTATATCTCTGAACAGAGTTAGATTTAACTTTTCAACATAGTTTTTTTGGTATCTTTAAAGATAATAACTAACTTATATTATTAAGACAATACATAGTATTGAAAAACTGTATTTGCTAGGCTTAAATGTTATGCCAAAAACATCCAATTTTATTGAAGACAACTCCCAGCTGTACAAAGAATTAAATCATTTAAACGAAGAAGATGAAGAAAGAAATCCAAGTCGAGTCTCGGATACCATATCCTTCTCTGAAATGAAGGAAGTAACCATACGATCCACAAGCGGATTACAAAGCGTTCCTAGGTTTTCCATCTTATCTGATCCAAAATACAATAGTAGAACCAGAAGAAGTGTCTCATGCGTCATATAGGCTGGCAGACTATTGAAAGACAGACATACGCGATTCGCTTCTACACAATGATTCTTGCCGCAATAATATTGATTAATCCCACAACCTACATACTGCCCATTCTCAAGCTCATCATCGATCCAGCATCAGCAGAGGCAGGTGGCCCTTCGTGGCTGCCTGACGGAGAGAGTACCCCACCAGTAGTTGCTGCTGGAGGAAGACGATTCCCACACAGTTGCAGATTTGATGCCACGTTTCTCTCTTAGACATTTAATGATATTATTAAAATATTTATTATCTAATCATTATGGCAATTCAAAGGTTTGGTTAAACTCAAGTTTGCTCAAGTCCCGGTTTTCTTCCCTCGATCTGTCATATTGTATATTATTTAAGCGTTATGGAAATTCAAAGGTTTCGTTAAACTCAAGTTTGCGCATGTCCAGGACATCTTCTTCCCTCTATCTGTCAAATTCTATGTTCTCTAATTATTATGTAAATTCAAAGAAAAAATTGCAAGTAAAAAGAAAAACTTGCAAGTAACTTTTTCGAAAACCGATTCACCACGGGACATGACCTATCCTCTGTACATACACTTGTCCTCATATAGCATTATCCCAGCAGTAGATCGGTCTCAAGCCAAAAAAGCTCTGAGATATCTCTTAAGACACCGCTAAAACGCAAATCCATGTAGCGAGGATGCTACCTTTGCATCTGTACATGAATACATTAACCCAGAAAAGGGGGACGCTGCTTACTATGGAGCTGGATATGGGACTACCTCCGCCATTGATGCTGAAACACCTGTTATTCGAGTGGTTCCATTGCTTGCGGGATAAACTGATGAAACGACTGCCTCTCTTCCTGTGGGTTCTGCCTGTGCTCTACCCGCCTTAACCCCTGTTACCCTTGCTTCTATAACTTCAGGATCCGACACTGGCTATTATTGAGCTGGAAGGAATGCGCGCTGAGGAAGAGATGTTGGTTCTACACTAGATAAACTGTGAGTGACTCTGCAACAACAGGGTATCGATCTATAGCTTCAACTGGGTGGAAGGAATGCGCACTGAGGAAGAGATGTTGGTTTTACACTAGACAAACTGCGAGTGCCTCTGTAACAATAGGGTATCGATCTATAGCTTCAACTGGGTAACAAACTAGTGGATTCTTAAATTCCAAAAATTCTTAGTGTTATTTGAGAACACAACATTGTCTATTGCAGAAATAGCAATATTGCAGAAATAGCAATATTGTTTGTGATATTAAAAAACAATTTAGCAAAAAATGCATGTTTGAGAGCACAATATTGTTTGTGATCTTAAAAAAATGAAAAAAATTTAACAAAAATGTATTTGAGAGCACAATATTGTCTGTGATATTAAAAAAAAATTTAGCCAGAAATAGTAAAAAAAAATTTAGCCAGAAATAGTAAAAATGCTGAAATCAAACATTTTTAATAAAAAGATCACAAAATCATCAATGATTGCATATTTAAAAATCTTTTAATAGAAAAATCAGAAAATCCAAAATCAGTGGTTGCATATTATAAAATCTTTTAATAAAAAAATCACAAAATCCAAAATCAGTGGTTGCATATTTAAAATGGGATACCTAATAAAGAATTTAATAATCATCCAACTCTAAATGTCATCTTAGATTTTCTGTTTTCACCTCTCTTTATATAGATTGCAGGCAATATGTCTAATACAAATCTGGTATAAGATTTTCTGTTTTCACCTCTCTATATATATAGTTTGCAGGCAGTATGTCCAATACAAATCTGGTAGCATTGAGAGCAATACAAACCTGGTAGCATTGAGATGTGCGTCTTAGTAATTACAAAGCAGGCATCAAATTGGAAAGTAGGATGAGATCAATGGCATATCTATAAATTCAAACTACTTAAAAATACATTAAAGGCACAACTAAAGTCAAGAGTAAGAGTAAGCATTACTATAAAAATACCTTTGTTTTTTGTAATCCAGAAGTACAAATACCATTGTTAGAACATAGTTATGGTTATTTTCATAGGCATGCAACAAACACTACAATGTGATGAGCAATCACAGTATGATAATAGGGATAAAGCCTAATGTAGATATTGCTCATCACAGTATGATACTAGGGATAAAGCCTAATGTAGATATCAGAGTAGTGCGGAATTAGGAACTAACTTAATTAGTTAACACCAACTAAAGTCAAGAGTAAGCATTACTGTAAAAATACCTGTGTCTTTTGTAATCCAGAAGTACAAACACCTAAAAATACATTAAACGCACAATTAAAGTCAAGAGCAACAAACACTACAATGTGATGAGCAATCACACTATGATACTAGGGATGAAGCCCAATGTAGATATCAGAGTAGTGCGGAATTAGGAACTAACTTAATTAGCTAACTTACTAGGAATGCATGTAGATTTCCACGAGGAGGCACCCACTTTAGTAATTTCTATTTGTAAAACAGTTTTTGTATATGATAAACAATGGAATGACTATGGAAATTTTAGATGAAATAAGCAAAACACACCACTTAATTAGAAAAATAGATCAAGTAATAGGGCATGGTTGACGACCAAGCGAAAGCTATAGTCCCTCGGCCTCGGCAGGGATTAATAAGCCTCCTTGAAAGAGCAACCTCCAAAGACAAGATATCCAAATGTAGAACACATAATGAAATGATCATTCAAACAAGTCTCCTTAATTTATATATATGAGATAAAGAGGGTTTATGAAACATCATATACTACTATGTTAGGGGTTAAGATCGTAACATAGTTCCCCTTAAAAGAAATTGTAATTGAAATTTTTTCTACATGAATTGTTCATCTTTTCATGATTTCTTCTAGACATATATTATTCCACTTAATCAAGTACTTTATGATGGTTCTATTCCAAAGAGGAAGAGAATAATGATCAATAAGTGCTTTTGGTTCAATAATCACTTTCCCTTCTTCATCTAACTTTTGAAGTTCAATCTAAACTAGAATATTATATCCAATAACATTTTTTATCAAGTACTTTATGATGGCTCTATTCCAAAGAGGAAGAGAATAATGATCAATAAGTGCTTTTGGTTCAAAAATCACTTTTCCTTCATCTAACTCTTGAAGCTCAATCTAAACTAGAATATTATATCCAATAACCTTTTTTTAGGTACAAGACAATGGAAAATTTAATGAATGCATGAAGATGGCAACTCTAATTCATAATCCACTTACCCAAACTTTTGCAAATAATCTTTTTCATTTTTTCTTTTTTCTTTTATTGTTTTCAAAGAAGGATCTTTTTCTTTTCTTTTCAAAGGTGTGAATGAGAAGAGGAAGAGAATAATGATCAATAAGTGATTTTGGTTCAAAAATCACTTTCCCTTCATCTAACTCTTGAAGTTCAATCTAAACTAGAATATTATATCCAATAACCTTTTTTAGGTACAAGACAATGGAAAATTTAATGAATGCATGAAGATGGCAACTCTAATTCATAAGCCACTTATCCAAACTTTTGCAAATAATCTTTTTCATTTTTTCATTTTTCTTTTATTGTTTTCAAAGAAGGATCTTTTTCTTTTCTTTTCAAAAGGTGCGAATGAGAATGATCTTGTATGGTTCAAAAAACATTGGAGCTAATTTATTATTCCTTTTTTGTCTGAGAGTGGCTTGCTTATAGGTTTGGAGTCCCACATCAAATTGTCTTCCATAGTAATGTTGATTTATCTGTCGCGTCATCCTATTTTGGGCCATTTGAAGGTTTTCTTTAAGTACTTGGAAATTTTTCTAAGTCCTCAACATGCGAGTCTACTTCCAGCACTTTGGAATGGTCTTGCAAACAATATGTAATACTAAGATCTAGGTATCCATAAATATCTTGGAATGTAAACATCTTAGTAGTCCAGTGATAGGTTGTATGGTACCACCATTCTGCAAAAGGAATCTACTTAACCCATTAGAATTGTTTATCTGAAAAACAACAACAAAGATATCCCTCCAAACATATGTTCACCATCTCTGCTTGGCCATCTATTTGTTGATGATGCCAAACTCATGGCTAAGGTTGTTCTTATTATCTTCCACAAATCCTTCCAAAAATCACTGACTAAATTTAGATATCTATCATTTACTATTACCTTAGTAAAGCCATGCAGCCTATGAATTTATTTCATAGAAACATTTTCCACTTATCTTGTAGTGTATGTACCTTGAAGTCCACAAAAATGTGCGTATTTCGTGAGTCTATCCAATACCACAAAAATAACATCACTACCTTCCAATTTTGGTAGGTTGTAATGAAATCCATTGATATTTCTTCCCATACTTGTTTAGATATGTGTAAGGGTTGAAGTAACCCTAGAGTCTTGATAGTGTTTCCTTTATTTTTTTGGCACACCTAACATTCTTTGATAAAAAAATTAATATCCTTATTCAATCCCTCCTAAAAGATTTTTTTTTTTATCCTTTGATATGTCTTAAAGAACCCTGGATGTCCTGCCATGGGTTAATAAGAGACTCGATTAATATTTGGAGCTTCAATTTTGATTGAGGATGTAGAAATATTCTATCCTTGTACCAAGGTGTCTCTATACCAATCCCAATTTTCTATAGGGATTTTATTTCTTTTAGCCCTTGTATTTTATGTCTAGTACTGTGATCTTCATGAAATTCTTGGCACAATACTTTCAACCACATAGGAATGGTAGATGTAATGACATATAAGGTAGCATTTGGTACCATGTTACCCTTCCCTTCCTTTTCCATGATTTCAAAATCAAAACCTTGCATTTTAGCTACCCTTTTTCTATTGTTCTTATGAAGACAACCATTATTCCCAAAAGTACTTTATCATGATCAATCTTGAGTTTTGAATGCCTTCCCATGAGATATTATCGTTTTTTCTTCATTGCATGTAGAATAGATGGCATTTATATTTCACCATGCCATTTCCCTTGGGTTGTTTAGTTTCAGAATCCAATTGTCTCCCTTCATGCATCAATGAAACACCAATTCCTTGCCCAAATGCATCACATTCCACAAGGAAGGTTTTACTAAAATATGTTTTTTCCAATACTACAATATAGGTCATTGTGTCCTTTATAGGGTAGCCTCTTCATTCCACACAAATGAATTCTTTTCCAATAGAAATGAAAGTGAGGCTACAAATACATGCATAATTCTTAACCAGTTTTCTAATAGCATGTAAGACCAAGGAATCCATGGAGAGTTTTGATGTTTTGGGGAATAATCCACCTTGTGATAGATTGAATTTTTTGAGGATCAACCTTATCCCCTTCATGTGACACAATATGACCCAAATATTCCACTTCTTGTTTACCAAAGGAACATTTCAACCTTTTTGCAGAATGTTGTGCTCCAAAATTTCAAGAACTTTATTCACATGTTGGTTGTGTTTTTCCCAGTTATTGTTATAGATAAGTATGTCATCAAAGAAGATGAAACAAATTTTCTAAACAAGGGTATATAAATAGTATTCTTGAGGCTTTACATGTGTTATTCCCAATTCTTGCTATAGAAGAATATTTCATCAAAGAAGACGAGAACAAATTTTCCTAAAATGATATAGAAATATTATTTGTGAGGATTTAAAATGTATAAGGAGCATTAGTCAATCTGAAAGGCATGAACAAGAACTCATAGTGTCCTTCATTTTCTCAAAATTTTGTTTTGAAGATGTCCACTTCTCTCAACCTGTTATGATGGTGACCAGAATTTAGATCCAATTTTGTGAAATAAGTTGGTCCATGAAGCTCATCCAAAATCTCATGAGTACTTGGAATGCAATTATCATTCAAGGTGATTTTGTTTAATTTTCTATAACCAAGACAAGTTTGTCAAGAATTATCCTTCCTTCTTACTAACACTATTTGAGCCGAGAAAATAACTTTTGCTTAGTCTAAGGATACTTGCATTCAACAACTCTTGTACAATTTTCTCAATCTCTTGTTTTCATTGATATATATATATATATATATATATATATATATATATATATATATATATAAGATCTTGTATTAGGAGGTGTACTACATGGTAAAATTTCAATTTGGTGCTCGTGATTTCGAGGAGGAGATAGACCTTTGGGAATTCCTTGGGATTTCTTGGAAAACCTTGAGATGTTTATCCAAAGTGTGTTTTAGGTCTACAAGAATAATATTATCCTCCTTTTGAACTTCCATAGAATAAATCCTTACAATAAATACCTAAGCAACCTTCTTAAGGAACTTTCAATTCTATGTGCACTAATAACCTAAGAGGGTAGAGATTTTAGCCAATTGAGTTCATATTCAATCCCATCTCACTTAAATTTCATGAATAATTTAGTAAAGTTTATAGAAATTGTGCCCAAAGTTCTAAACTATTGAATTCCTAGAACCACATCTACTCCTTTGTTAGGAATGGCATACATGGGCCTTGAACCTAGTGAGAGAATTGAAAAACATCCACTTTGAGGGAGATATAAGATACTCATATCACATTTTAGAATATGTTAGAAAAACAGGACCGTGGAGCAATAAAATAAAACAAATGCAGAAAAAAAACATAGAAGACACACAATACAAGAGAGACACAGATTTACGTGGTTCACCGAGTGTGGGCTACGTCCACCAGAGAAATTGCCAAGTCCTTCCTTTATTATTATCCAGCAAATGAAGGGATACAACCTACAACAAAACTCGTTGTAACTTCCTCTTCTTTCTCTCACAGTCTCCTCTCTCAGAATACAATATTCACCATCATTCATAGCCGCGATACATTTCCCTCATAAAAGAGGGTTGCCTTCTAGGGAAAAAAACCCTAACATAATCTCTACCGTTAGATCTGTGACCTTATAATGAACGGTCCATATTTAAAATGAAATTACAATATAATTTTATAAGGCAATTTTTGCTTCGGGGGACGTTGCCCTTGAACCCCCGCTGGGGGCCCGCTTGCCCCTAGACCCCCCAGCCAGGGGGATGGACCCCCTGGACCCCGCAGAGGGGGTACCCCCCCTCTGCACTCCCCCGCGTGGAAGAGTGTACATACTTCTGGGGTGTAAATACTTCATGGGGTGTAAGGACCTCTGAATCAGGAAGATAATCAGGCTCCACAACCAACAATCTCCCACTTGGAGACTGATCTCAACAACTCCACTGCTGCTATATATGCTGGACTTTGAACCTTCTTGGACCTGGAAAATTTCTCATCTTCATCTTCATTCTTGAAGACCAACTGAAACTGAGCAAGAACTCAGTTTCTCCCTGGTTACTCCCTTTGTTAACAT
>ML779041.1:536251-552523 GCA_009831015.1 Picea engelmannii
GACAAATAAAGATTCTTGGCACACAAACTATCCACAAACTGACAATGTGTGTACAGAACAAGATGAAATGTTTTTTTTTTTTTTTTTAAATAACAACATGTCGTCGGTTGTAACACCCTGTTTCCCCCTGTCTATAAATATAACTTTATTGGCCAGGAACTATGGCAAACTCAAAGTGTGAATGTTTGATTTGGTGGACCTTTGTATGAAGGTCGATGAATGTAAATCCGGTTATTTTAATAGATAATGGAAACGTGTTGCATGACTGTTGAGAAGGGGATGTGCTAAGAGAGACCATGAATGCTAATGAAAATATGGTGGAGGGGACCTAGAATGGTTGCGTTAACCTCCACTGAACCAGTACTATGATGGTTTTAATTGCTCAAGATCAGAACAACCCTCTGACCCAAAATGAATTACAGTCAAGCTGGTAGGTGGGAAGGCCTCCTCAAGAGTTAATGAGGGGATGGGACAGACCACCCATTTGTAAGGCTTCTAGACCTGACCACGGACTTGGATTTCGTGCCACACGCAATATTTTTGAGGAAGGAAAGAAAGGAAGCATTGTGTGGGCAAGGGGAAGGCCTATGAAGAATGCAGTGACGAGAGTGAAAACTCTTGGGTCCGAGCAAGGATTGAAAGAGAAAGTGATTTATGATCATAGAGGATAGAGACCGAGTCAGGAGAAGGAGAGTAACCTTCGTCCTCATCTATTCTTGTATAGGGAGAAGGATAGTAACCTTTGTCCCTAACTTTCGTTGAGCTGGAAGTGAGAGATTGAATCTCAAAGCATCGTTGCCTAAGGTCGGGGGTGGCTAGTGATAAATCCATTGGGAGTGATTGAGCCTATGGTTGGGTGGAAATGAACACCCCTCTCAGCAGTTGCATCACGCCTTATGGTTTTGATAAGTGTTTTTATGCCTTGTGCTTTGAATTGGAAATAATGAATGCATGACTTATATTTATATGCCTACAATGGTTTTTGTATTGAATGATTAAGTTAGAAGTATGCTTTCATTCCTTGAGAACTTTCATATCTGCTTGATTTCCTTATGCTCTAGTTTAATTCCTCGGAAGCACCTTCCCAGAGAATCTCATCACTGTCCTAGAGTCACGTGAGTACTTCCCTGATTACGGAGGTTGAACCCCGCAATCACTACGAGGACGGAGTCTAATAAGCTCAGGAGAGGTAGTGTAGGTATGCTCCAAGTCTCTGCAAGGTGGGAAAATACTGAGACCATCTTAATTCCTAGAGTTGAGGAATGAATGTAAGGAGTGCGCGGAAGAGCGCTTCCAAGCGTTATGTCTGAAAGAAAGAGTGCAAAAATCTTAAGTATTTTAGAGCCAACAAAGCTTAGGAAGAATAGTGGGGTTCAAGAATCTAAAGGGAATATCATTGCGTTTAGAATATGAATGGATGATGTCCGTTCAGGGGAACCCAAGGTCTATCACGACCGTTGGATTTGAAGAAGGGGCGCAGGCATTAACGCCTCAACTTCTTCAGTCTTCGCAAATTCACACGTCAGGAGATTCGCACGTTGGCACGACTAAAATCCTGAAACTCGAAGTTGCGATGTGATCTGAACTGTATATCTAAGGATCTATTGGGACCCTCCTTGACCGTCAGATTGGTGAAATCAGGGGTTTTCACATTGGGAGATCTGCAAGTTGTCACAACTAAACTTCTGAAACCCAAAGTTGCGATGTGATCTGAACCATTGTATCAAGGAAGATCATGGACCATCGATATGACGCAAGCCAAATAATGAAAGAGTATGTGGGAATTAAAAATCCCTAAGAACCAATATCAAAAGAGGTAAGAAATTTTTAAGAGCACAGATGAGGTCCAAGAGGCGAACTTGTTTCAAGTTCATAAGATCTGGAAGGAAAGTAGAAGTAGAGACCCATATATCAGGGCTCACAGGAGGTAGATCGAGGGCCAAGGACTTTGGAACATTTGAAATATTCCAAGTCAAGGAAGAAAGTGACAACTTAGGAGGAGGAGCAATAGTGATCGTTGGATCGAGCACTGTGAGAGATTTGGACTGTGGGAATTCATGTCCAGACAATTAGAAGAGTGCACAGGAGGAGATCGGATATGGGCTGTCAGATATGAGTGTGAGGACCAATAGTCGTTGGATCTAGGAAAGGTGCATGAGGTTTAAACCCTTCAAAAGTATACAGGAGAATGGACTTTGGCAAGTCCCAAAGTTTCGAAATCATCAGAACCATCCATCTCCAGGGTAGACATATGGCAGCAGATCCGAGAGTTCAAGGATTCATACTTCAGAAGATTCGCAAGGAAAAGAGTAGAGCTAATCCTAGCCGTTGGTGTTGGGAAGGACATGTGGTGGAAGATCAACATTTCACTGACTCGCACATCGGGAAAGTCAAAGGAAAGAATTGTGACAACTCCCGAAACACAAATTCGTGATTTGATCACAACCATTGGATCACGGGAGATCGTGGCTCGTTGATCTAATTCCATTGGGATTTCAGGGATCATAAGAGTCAGGGTTGACTCACATCCAAATATCCGATATGCGAAGCCGCAATTTAATCCTAGCCGTCCATCGAGAAGGGATGTGTGGTAAGAAGTCACTGTTTTGCTGATTCGCAACTCGCAAAGTCTGAGTTCATGAAAGAATCACAGTCATTGATCAAAGGAGGGATCCAGATCATTCATCTAGAGAGAAAATATCAAGAAATTGGAAATCGTGGAAACAGAGGTAAGCCAACCTCCAAAGTCGCGAAACGTGAAATCTCGATTCGCGAGAGAGGAGATCAGGATAGTTGGATCGCGAGAGAGTGTGGTCACTGCTTGAGGACATATGAAGGAAGGGCATAGCATGGAAATCTAGAACATGTTTCTCAAACCCTTCAAAAAGGGGTCTCGGGAAAGAGTCGCAGATTGGAAGAACCTGGAACAGAAGAAAGGGGAAACTAAAGAAAGTTAAGAAAAAGCGAAATGTATTTATGTATTGTTGTGGGTATGTGACAAAATGGTATCAGAGCATGGTTACAACACTTGGCCTACTTGGTATTATAGACAAGTTTCTTAAAAATTCTATTTGGAGTACTTTTAAAGGAGTGACACCCTACCTTGCCTCTTTCTTAAAAGTCTGGTTAAAAAAAATAAAAAATAAAAATGTGTTATTAAAGAAAAGAGTGAAACTTTCTACTGTGTGTATGCATTTAAGAAATTGAACCGTGTATTGTTCATAAACTGATATATTGTTAGCTAACAATAAGTGTTTTTTTCAACACTCGAGCAGTTAGTGAATCATGGGAAAACTCCAAGACTAAAGGATGGTGACGTGCCATGAAGTGGGGGATGGCTCCTACAATAGAGAAAAAGAATCTGACGAAAGGAGGGTGGTGGAAACCCCCCCAGATCTGGCTGAAATTGTAAGGAGCCTTAGGGCCGAGTTACAGAGTTTCAAGGCCGACAAAGAGAGATTTATAAAGGAGAAAGAGAAACAAACAAAAATTAATGAAGTCTTGCTACAGATTTTATCTGACATATAGAGGCAACTGCAGCATGAACCCGCAACCAGTCATGTGGACCGATGGCACAAGAAGAGAAGCCAGAGTCCACCTGAGATCCAAAAACATGACTCCCTAAGTGACCCCACTAGGAAAAGTATCGTGAAGAAGGTCCAACCTAGAGGCAGAGGACACTCATCGGGAGAGTCCTCTAGAAAGGAAGATGACATCTCCGAAAGATCTTCTAGTAGCAGGGTAGGCTCACATCCTCACAGAAAAGGAAAGAAACAAAAGCGTTCCAAAACCCATAGTCCTGAAGAGTTCAAGAAATCCAAACCACCCTCTTTCGATGGAGAGATTACAAAGGGAGAAGAGGCGAAAGCTTGGCTACTTGGTCTAAAGAAGTATTTCAGATTCCATGACTACTCTGAAAACTTGAAGGCTCGAATAACCATCTTCAACTTGAATGGAAAGGATTTCATATGGTGGGAAGAACTTAGGAATGGGAAAGAATTCCATGAGAAGGACTTGTCATGGAAACAGTTTGAGAAATACTTCAGGATGCAGTATCTATCAGAAAAATACATGGATGGGAAAACTAAGGAATTTTATAAGCTTCGGCTGGGGCAGCTCACCATAGATGAATTTGTCAATAAATTCCTTGAACTACTAAGGTATGTACCCTACATAAAAGACAAAAAAGAAAAAATGCAATGGTTCATTAGTGGGTTACCTCAGACCTAATGGGATAGGATTGAGTTCGACGAACCAAAGACCTTAGAAGAAGCTATTTGGAAGGCAAGGTATTGTTATGAACATTTTGGGAGTAAGACAAGACCCCGTGAGGACTGGAAGAAGAAGAATAGTTCGTGATTCTATAATAAAGGGTTTAAATCCTCAAGATTTAAGAACTATGGAAAAGATTCTAGAGGGATTCTTCCTGCTAGAAGTGTATATCAGAAAAATTTCCCCTCTCAAAGTGGAAATAAACCTTTTAAGATAGTCCCAACGAGGACCGACAACCTCAAGAAGGAACCCTTAAAATGTTGGGGTTGTGGAGATCATAAATTGAGGGACTACCCACACAGACAACATAATAGTAAGAGAGTCTACAATATCCAATAAGCTACCACCGTCAATGATGTGGCTAGGAGCATTCCATGAATCTATGTAGCCTTGGACAATAATCAAGCCGACCACCAAGCTTCAGTGGTGGAACTGGAAGGTATGATCACCAACCATCTAGTTTCTATTTTAATTGATCCAGGTTCTAATTTGAGTTATGTGGCCCCTCGGGCTGTTGATAAGTGTAAAAGGTAAGTATTTAGACATGTTAAACCATGGTTGGTGCAATTAGCCATTGGGACCAAAAGAAAGGTGGTAGAGGCCATACCAGCTTGTCAATTCATCATGGGTGGATTGCCCACCCGAGCGACCCTTAACATACTTCCCTTGGGCTCGTATGACTTATTGATTGGTATGGATTGGTTGGCTTCTTATAAAACTAAAGTGGACTGTTATTATAAAACTTTAGAATGTGTAAACAAAGAAGGGAGAACGATGATCCTCCAAGGTATTCATAAGCCGGTCTCAGTGAGAAAAATATCGGCCCTTCAAATGAAGAAGTATTGAAAAAACGGGTGTTCCTTATATGAAATACAGGTGTTGGAATTTGTTTAGGACAACAAACGAAACCTAGGGGACCACCCCATATTGAGAGAATACAAGGACGTGGTCCACGAAGAAGTACCAGGTCTACCTTCAAGAAGGGATATTAAATTCTCGATAGAGCTTACACCAGAAGTGGCATCGGCATCTAGAATGCCATATAGGATGAGCATGCCAGAGCTGGTTGAGCTCAAGCTATAGCTAAAGGAGATGATGGAAAAAGGCTACATCCGACCTAGTGTATCTCCGTGGGGAGTGCCCGTCTTGTTTGTGAAAAAGAAAGATGGCACACTTCGACTGTTCATAGATTACATACAACTCAATAAGACAACCATAAAGAACAAGTACCCCTTACCAAGAATCGATGACTTGTTCGACCAATTGGGAGGTGCTTCCATCTTCTCGAAGATCGACTTAAGGACTGGATACCACCAAGTCTGGATTAAGGATGAATACATCCACAAAACAACCTTCAGAATGAGGTATGGTCACTATGAATTCGTGGTGGTGCCATTTGGGTTAACCAATGCCCCCACCACTTTTATGTGCTTGATGAATAATGTATTCAACAAATTTCTAGACAAATTGATATTGGTTTTCATTGATGATATCCTAATATACTCTAAGAATAGGGAGGAACACGAAGAACATCTTAGACTCATAATTCAAGTACTAATATAGCATCACCTCTATGCTAAGTTTATCAAGTGTGACTTCTTTAAGAAGCAAGTCCATTATTTAGGCTATGTCATTTCTAAGGAAGGGGTGGCAGTGGACCTCGATAAGATCAGATCTATTATGGAATGGCCTATCCGAAAGGATGTATCAGACATTAGATCCTTCATGGGCTTAGCAGGATACTATAGAAGGTTCATACAAAGATTTTCCAAGATTGGTTGTTCAATCACTGCCCTTCAGAAAAAGGGGATCAAATTCATTTGGACATCAAAATGTGAAGAAACATTTCAAGAACTGAATACCTCCTGACCCATGCACCTGTGCTGAAAATTGCAGACCTGGATAATGATTTCCTCGTGTGTACGGATGCCTGCAAGGAAGGACTCGAAGGAGTCCTTACGCAAGAGGGACATGTAATTTTTTATGCATCCTGAAAATTAAATGAGCATGAGATCAATTATGTGACCCGTGACCTAGAGTTGGCTGCCATAATACATGATTTAAAAATGTGGAGGAACTACCTCTTTGGAAGGATATTTTTGCTTATGACAAACTATTGTGGGTTGAGGCACCTGTTTGATCAACCAAAGCTCAATGCTAGGAAAGCTAGGTGGATGGATATTCTTAGTGAGTTTGATTTTGAAATCAAACACATCAAAGGAAAGGAAAATAGGGTGGTCGATGCCCTTAGTAGAAGTATAAAAACAATTCATCTGGTAGCAGTAAGCACCTGTGAAATGGATGTCAGGGAAAGATTCAGAAATGCACAAAAGAAAGATTCATTCTTCAAGACCGTGACCTCATACCTAAGACAAGAGCCTGCAAGACTAAAGTACGAAGGCTACCAAATGCTCGAGGAAGGGATGACGAATTACAAAAAAAAATTGTATATTACAAACTGTGACGACTTGAAGAGGTTCATAATGGATTAACTGCATAAGAGACCCTATACTGGTCACCCAGGATATCAGAAGATGATCATGGCCACTAAGAAACAATTTTAATGTCCTGGGTTAAAGAAGGAAATAGGTAATTATCTAGCTACATGCCTAGAATGCCAGCAAGTTAAGGCAGAGCACTGACATCCAACAGGATTATTATAGCCCCTACCGATCCCAAAATGGAAATGGGAAACCATCTCCATGGATTTCATCACCAGATTACCAAAGTTGACCAAGAAAAATGATGCCATCATGGTCGTGGTGGAAAAACTGAGTAAGTCTGCTCATTTCATTCCTGTCAAATCAACTTGCAAGGCCATAGATATTACCAACATCTTCATGAAGGAGATATTTAGACTACATGGCATGCCAAAGGAAATTGTATCTGACCGAGATACCAAGTTCACTTCAAACTTTTGGGAATCCCTAATGGTCGGTCTGGAGACAAAACTACTATTCAACACAACTTATCACCCTCAAACCGATGGACAGATAGAAAGAGTGAACCAAATCATAGAAGACATGCTAAGGATGCATGTAATGCATCAGCCTAAGAAGTGGGAAGACTACCTACCATTGGTAGAGTTTTCCTACAACAACGGTTATCAGGAATCCTTGAATATGAGCCATTTTGAAGTCCTCTATGGTAGAAAGTGCAAGATTCCAATCAGGTGGAGTAATCCAGTGGACATAATTACAATTGGACCTGACATGCTAAAAGAAATGGAACAACAAGTAGTGCAGATAAGGAAAAATCTAAAAATTGCCTAGGACTGAAATAAAACTTACGTCGTCAGAAAGAGAACTCCTCGAGAATTCAACGTTGGAGACCATGTCTATCTCAGAGTTAGACCCCGGAAGAGTTCTTTGAGAGTGGGAGCCTATGCCAAGTTGGCACCTCGGTATTGTGGACCATTTGAAGTCTTATATAGAGTGGGACCTGTAGCCTATATGATAGCACTTCCTCCCACAATAAAGGAACATAATGTTTTCCATGTTTCATTATTGAAGAAATATGTACATGATGCTAATCATATAATTGAATGGTCTATGATCTAGGTGGAACCAGAGGGATAATTCCTGCCAGAACCCCAATGCATACTAGACAAGAAGGAAACATCACTCAAGAACCGAACCATTGCACAAGTCAAGGTGAAATGGAAACACTTTGGCCTAGATGAGGCTATGTGGGAAATGGAAGATGCCATGAGACAATCATATCTGATTTTGCTTACTTCTATACATACCTATCATGTTGATAGATAGAACATTGAGGACGATGATTCCTTTAAGGGGAAGGAAATTATAACACCTTTTTTCCCCCAGTCTGTAAATATAACTTTATTGGCCATGAACTATGACAAACTCAAAGTGTGAATGTTTGATTTGGTGGACCTTTGTATGAAGGTCGATGAATGTAAATAATGTTATTTTGATAGATAATGGAAACATGTAGCATGACTACTGAGAAGGGGATGTGCTAAGAGAGACCATGATTGTTAATGAAAAGACGCCGCAGGGGACCCAAAATGGTTGCGTTAACCTCCACTGAACTAGTACTATGTTGGTTTTAATTGCTCAAGATCATAACAATCCTCTGACCCGAAATGAATTACAGTCAGGCTGATAGATTCGCACATTGGCGCAACTAAACTCCCAAAACCCGAAGTTGCGATGTGATCTAGACCATAGATCTAAGGATCTATTGGGATCCTCCTTGATCGTTGGATTGGTGAGATCATGGATTCGCACATCGGGAGATCCACACATTGGCACGACTAAACTTCTGAAACCCAAGGTTGTGATGTGATATGGAATGTTGTATCAAGGAAGATCATGGACCATCGATTTGACGCGAGCATATTAACACAAGAGTGTGTGGGAATTCAAAATCCCCTAAGAACCAAGCTCACAAGAGGTAATCTCTTTTTAAGAGTGCATATGAGGTCCAAGAGGTGAAATTTTTTAAAGTTTGTAAGCTCCAGAAGGAAAGAGGAAGTAGAGACCCATATATCAGGTCTCACAGGTGGTATATCGAGGGGCGAGGCCTTTGGAACATCTAAAATATTCCAAGTTAGGGAAGAAAGTGTCAGCTCGAGAGGAGGAGCAACAGTGATTGTTGGATCGAGCACTATGAGAGATCTGGACCATGGGAATTCACATCCAGACAATTAGAAGAGCGTGCAAGAGGATATTGGATCTATGTCATCATATTTGACTGCGAGGACCAACAGTCATTCAATCCAGGAAAGGTGCACAAGGGTTAAACCCTTTGAAAGTATACAGGAGAATGGACTTTGGCAAGTCCCAAAGTTCCAAAATCATCGGAATCGTCCATCATCAGGGTAGACAGATGGCAGCAGATCTGAGAGTTCGAGGATTTGGACTTCGAAATATTCTCATGGAAAAGAGTAGAGGTGATCCTAGCCATTGGTACTGGGAAGGACACATGGTAGAAGATCAACATTTCGCTGACTCTCACATCGAGAAAGTCAAAGGAAAGAGTTGCGACGACTCGTGAAACACGAACTCGTGATTTGATCCCAGCCGTCAGATCATGGTAGATCATGGACCATTGATCTAATGCAATCGGGAGTTTAGGGATCGAAAGACTCAGGGTTGACTCACATCCAAATACCTGATATGAGAAGCCGCGGTTTGATCCTATCCGTCCATCAAGAAGGGACGCGTGGCGAGAAGTCATTGTTTCGCTGACTTGCAACTCTCGAAGTCCAAGATCACAAAAGGATCACAGTCGTTTATTGAAGGAGGGATCCAGACCATTCATCTAGAAAGTGAATATCAGGAAATTGATAATCGGGGAAACATAGGTAAGCTAACATCCAAAGTCGGGAAACGCAAAATCCTGATTCGCGAGAGAGGAGATCAGGACCGTTGGATCACGGGAGAGTGTGGTCATAGCTTAAGGACATATGAAGGAAGGGGATAGCATGGAAAGATAACATCTATTTCTCAAACCCTTCAAAAAGGGGGCTTAGGAAAGAGTCGCGGATTGGAAGAACCTGCAACAGAAGAAAGGGGAAACTAAAGAAAGTTAAGAAAAAGAGAAATTTATTTATGCACCATTGTGGGTATGTGACATCAGTCTTCCGACGTCCCTACTGTCACTAATATAGAATGAACATCGGAGATATATACCCCTCGTCGGTCTTCCAACGCTCCTCTTCCAATGTCATGTGAAACATCCCTCCCTTCGTTGATATAGCAAAAACTTCGGAGATACATGACACCTTGTCAATCTTTTGATGTCCACTACGGGTTCATGATGTTGCATGTCTGACGCAGTGGACGTCTACTTTGCGATGACATAAATGAAAAAGATATAGGAATCTCATCGGTCTTACGACATCCCCTGTGGCATCGCAAGTGAGACATTTGGGCATCATGGTTGCGACATCCATAGTGGGCTTGGACATTGAAAGTAGAGATGACACATGTCCGCTAGAATCATCGCACAAGCGACGATATATCTCTCGTCGATATAGCTATGTCATGTGAAATGACGTTTGAGGGGGTCTGATGTTTTTCATTCTCCCGACAATATAAAGTGGCAAATTCAACGAACACGACGTCGTAAAATGACCCAAATGTACTAGTGTGTATAAAAGAATCACATAAAACAAAAATACAATATAAGTAGCCACCGCAAAACTCATATATATATATAAGCTTGATAGAAAAAAAAAATCAAAATACATCGTACAAAAGTACATAATAGGGAAAAACACGAGCCTTTATGCCCATATAGTCATCATATAAGACTACAAAGTGACTAGAGACTCTAATCATCCCCCTGTACCACATCGTGCTCTACAAAACACACTACCACCCTTTCCACTCCTCGTAAAAAATGGTTAAGACCCTTAGGGACCCCAATTGTATGTCTATGAAGGTGTAGAGTCATATCTTGCATCCTCATTGTTATCGGACTAATTGGTATGTGTGGACACTAACTGATCTCCCTAGATCCACCTAGATCTAGAACAAAACACACCAGAACATGACGCTTTCCTTAAGTTTTAAATATTGAATTTACTAACTAAAGAGGGATAGGTGACATACCGTTTAAATGTCGCTTCCTCTCTCTTTCACCATCCTAGCTCCGTTCCAACGCTCAAACAATGATGATCCTGCAAAAGAACGCAACCAACCAAAGTGATAGCAATAGCATAAACTCAATATAAACCTATGTATGTGATCAAGGAATCATACAATAAAACACAACAAGCTTTATAGGAAAGAATCATATTAATGTATCATATTAAATGTGAAAGAGAGATTACAACCATGGCCTTGATGTCATAAGGTCCCTTCCAATTGTCCTTCGTTCCCCACACACTTCTTGCTCCAAGGATTCTGAGACCATGGATCTGATGATATTCACAATCTATCTTGAAAAAGCAAATCTCAAAGCCACTCCAACCAAGCTAATAATTCCAAGCCAACCAAAGCTAACAAGATCAAGAACCCCTTCTCCTTGAGAGATCCTCTCCTTTTATAAGTTGAAGAGGATAAGGTGAGGAGGTTAGGATGATCCCACTAAATCATGAAAGCGAGTAAGATCCAAACCATTCAGATGCCACCTCACCATGGAAGTTTCTCCTTCTAGAAGATTCGAGAAAACACTCATTTTTCCCATGTGTAAGCATTCTCGCACCCTGATTATAGTGCAACCTACAAACTATTCGAACCCTAGCTATGATGCAGCCTGCAAGAATTAGGCATCCTCGCACCCTAATACATAGGCAGCCTGCAAACTTCCTTTTTTACAGGGTTTTTACAAAGGAAAATGCAACTTCTTTTCTCAGAAAAAGTTCTTCTCCCTTCTCTCTTCAGGAACTCAGGTCACTGACCCCTCTTAAGGCAACAGATAGGTTTACATCATTAACGGTCATAGGGATGACGAAAATAATGTGTAACAGAGAGCCCCCCAAAGTATGAAGTTAGAATAGAGTGATAGCTGAAATACTTTGTTGAGTGTGTGTAGGGAACAAGGAACACTCGGTCGAAAACCTGTCAACAAACAAGGAAATACAATACAATAATATATCATCACTAAGGTAGGCATTCCCATACTCAGAATACAAATGACTCAAAGCATAAATGCCAACATGCGAAGATCCATGTCAAGTAAGACAGGTCATGGCCATACACTATGGATCCATGCCAATATGACTCAAATCTGAACATAGCCACCAAAAATACACTGTGGATCTATGTGTTAAAAACTCAAATTTGAACATAGACACCAGACATACAATATGGATCTATGCAACAATACACTGAATATACTCCAACGCAACCTGGATCTATCAGAAAAATATCCAGGGTCTTCATCTCTATCACTCTATAGTACGAATCTAACCATGTGAATACATGTGTTGAAGTTGAACATGGTAGAAACCACTTGATTACCGGTCATTAGTGTATACCGTTAACAAGTGCGAGGGAAATCACCATTAATGTCAATGACTCCCAAGGTGCTATGGTACAATCCAACGAATGTGAATCAATGAGCTGAGGTCGAACACTTGATGGAATCTCTCGATCAGAGGTCGATAATGAAAACCCACTGTCGAAAGCGAGGAAACCTACCATTGAGGCATGCAAGTTCCAAGGTACCAATTGGTTTCTAAGTCTAATTCCTAGATAATGAGTTGAAGTCGACAGGAAAAGACTCGTCACAAGAGGGCCTTAATGTATCCCACATCAATGACATGAAACATGTAACAAGATTTGATGTAGATCAGAGTAACAAGTGATTCAGGACTGACTCAGGGATGACCAATGCAATAGAAGGCTTAAAGACTACAGAAATGGCTGACGCAATAGAAGGCTTTTTGGGTTGGACATTTCTTTGAACATATTGACGATACGACAACCATCTTGGAAACACTGACTCAACAACATGGATCATAGACCATTTTTTAATCTTATAAAGGAGTATGATCAAGAGACAAGTGGATTTTCCAACCTAGACACAAAGCGAGTGAAAGGGTGTCATGTTCAAAAGTGACTCTTCCACAAAATACAAGTTTAGATACATTTCTTTCCCAATTTTCCCCCCACCATTTCTGGTGAGTACCTCTTTATTTTTACGCAAGCTTGAGGAGGATAACATATGCTTGTAATGTAAGCTCATCCTTCGGAAAAGTCCCTCGGAGTATATTTAACGAACCCTAGGAAGGAGTGGTTCGGTCCCATATAGGTCTGTCAATGTTTGTTTAATGAGTCCAAAGATAAAAAACTTGAAGGTTTTTCATGATTATAGAGTCTGGAAAAACACTTAAAAGAGAACTCTCTTAGTTCCTTTTTCATAAAGTAGTCTGATGAGACCTAAAAAGAGATAACTTATCGCCCAACAGACGCTTTCTTCAAATACTTTAACGAGCGTGAAAATAGCAAGGTCGCTCGACAATATTTTCATGTTTAGAGAGTCTGAAAAGAGCTTAAAGGGAACTCCATGGGGTTCCTTTTTCGTATAACCTTTACGAGTCCGAAAAAGTGATAAAAGTACACTCGGTTACATTCTTAGTTATTTACGAGCACGAGAAAGAACAAAGACTAAGCTTGGTAACTTATTCTCATGTATTTACGAGCATGAGAAAGAACAAATACTAAGCTCGAGATTGTTTTCATTTTTATGCAAGCTTTAAAACAAAACAAAACTATGCTTGGGATAGATTTTAATTTTTACACAAGCTTAAAAACTAAACAAAACTATGCTTAGACCTGGTTTCATTTTTACTCCAGCTTGAACCAAAGGGAACTATGCTTGAGGTAAGTGGTTTCATCTTTACACAAGCTTGAACCATATAAAACTATGCTTGTGACTTCCCAACGCATAACACATGGATGGTTGGTACTTAGCCCCCATCTTAAGAAACTAGCAGCTCAACTTTAGCATGAAGTCCAGAGGCTGGAAATATTGCCACCCCCAAAGCTTCATTTCATCCAACGACAAAGGCAGAGGAAATGAAGCTTCAAATACTAGATGAAGGACTTGACTCAAACAGAGAGGGGGAAAACTATTTCATTTTTTAATGAGCTTGACATAGAAACAAGAACTATGCTCGTGACCTCTGTTTCATTTTTTAACGAGGTTGCCTCAGAGATGAAAAAACTATCCTCGGAAGTGGTTTCATTTTTTAACGAGCTTGAAATCAGAAAACCATGCTCAAAGACCTCTATTTCATTTTTTAACGAGGTTTCCACAGAGATGCAAAAACTATCCTCAGAACCTCTGTTTCATTTTTTAACGAGGTTGCTGCAGAGATGCAAAAACTATCCTCGAAACCTCTATTTATTAATCATGGATTCCAAGAGGACAATGCTCTGGAAGGACACCATGTCATGGGACAAAACTCAGTCGTGGCTTCCAAGAGGTCTTCACTAGAAGGAAGAAACACACTTTGGAAGGACACCATGTCGAGGGTCTCGACAAGAGTAAAGAGATCAGGCTCTAGCAACCCTATCGAAGAGATCACCATGTCAACTACTGGATCTAAGTCATCAGAAGTTGAATCCATGGGAGACAATGCCACATAATTGACCTGTGGTGGGGGTGATATCGTCTACATATAAGAACCATTCAGGGAGGCAATCCAGGTGGGGTCAATGAATGAAAGTTGATCAACAGTCACAACTCATCCGTCGTGAGGGAAAGATATCACACGAAAAAGAGTAGACACAATAGCTTTCATGGAATATACATAATCTCACCCAAGGAGTAAAGAAAAATCCAAGGGGTCTTGGACTACCATGACACCAACGAAGACATTTTTCCCTCCCAAAGTTACAGGAAACTGAGGAAGGGTCCCTAAAAGTTGACTAATTCTTTTGTTAAAAGCTAACAGATTCTGCGTAACCGGTGCAAGTGGAGGATAACCCAAAGCTTGCCAAGCAATAGAGGACAAAATACTAACAGATGCACCTTCATTTATTAGTGTCTGAGGAACGTCTCAACCACAAACCTGTACTGTAATATGGAAAGGAATGTGAGAGGAAAGACGAGGTCCAGTTAGCATACCCCAATCAAAACAGATGGCCTCATTACTTGGAGGGGGTTCCATGGGAGATGGAGGAATACCCCCCGACATGGTAGAGTCTGTATCAACAAGAAAAATGTGGCCAGTATCGGGTTTACTCTCGAGCAGGAGAGTAGGATCGACCGATGGAGAGATCAAATTGACCACTTGAGTTTCATTCTCCAAAGAGAGAATGGGGTCGACAGATGGAAACAAATCGACCGCTTGGGTTTCACTCTCTAAGGGGAGAGTTGGATTGACCGAGGATGGTATTGGATCAACCACTTTGTCAAATGGTTCAACTAAGGACGCGACCATATTGACGTCATGATCAACCGGATTGATTAGTGAAGGGACCGGAGTGATCATTCCATCAACTATTGGAGGGTTGAGAGAAAGCTTATGATAAGCAGCTGGAAGTTGAGGTTGTGAAACAGTCAGGCCTTCTAGTAATTTAGAGGCTTCATCCATATGAGGACAAAGGTGAGTGAGATTAATCCCTTTGAATAACATACACGAGAACTTGACTCTACTTTTCTGCTTCCCAACCATATCATGACTGGTTGATGGGGGGTTGTCAGCATGTTGTTCAGAGGCTAACGATGTGGGTTGGTGAGGATGTGTAGACTATGCTTCTATAACCTTAGATAGACCAGGGCATTCCTTAAGAAGATGGATACCCTTACAAATCCTACAAGGGTACTTGGGCTTACTGGTTGTTTGGGTGATCTTGACATCATCAACACTCCTAGCACGACTAACAGTAACTAGTTGTTTTCCAACATGTTTGACAATGGTTGGAGGTTTTGACCCTCGCTTATCATTCTTCTTCTTAATATTTATTTTTGTCTTCTTCTTATTCACCGGGTTACCAGCTTCAGAACTTTCACCCGACGAAGAAGATGAAACGGAAGGCGACATTGCAAGTGAAGAAGGCAAAGAAGACCTTACTGGTGAAGAAGGTAAAGGATCAATGTGAGGTTGATGTTCTTGGGGGGAAGTGCTTGTGACTAAAGCACTAACTGCATTCAGGATTACCTGAGTGGAAAACAACCATATCGGTAATCCAATCGTGAGACTTGGAAGGCTCAAAGTAGTAATATGAGGAGGACCAATGTTTCCATAAGAAGGAAAAATAAAAGGTGCCCCTAGAGTAGGGGTTCCTTCATTGATCATTCCAAGAACTGACGCCATTAAAAAAATACAAACTAGAGTCTGCTGGGGAAAAAAAATAGCACACGCCAAAAATATAGGAAGCAAAAAAACAAGCAAAACCTTCTTACAATGAGCACACTAGTTGGTGATGAAATACTGTTGGAAGATTGGTTGTTGTCATTGATGTCAACCCTAGTCATGGGTTTTGGACCAGAAGATTGATGAAGTTATTTGGACATGAAGGAAAATGAAAATGAAGATACAAAACCCATGGATGGATAGTATACATCATGCTC
>ML779041.1:554133-565183 GCA_009831015.1 Picea engelmannii
TAATCAATTTTTATAAGTGCTTTATTTTATGGCTGTTGTTACTCAAAAGGAAAATAGCATGGACAATATGGTGTTTTGACCAACTTGAAAGCTATGCAAAGAGATGAAGATGCAATTTTTTCATTTCGATGAAAGCTATGCTATGAGAAGGAGAAAACATTTATCATTCCCATATGCACGATGTCCCAAAATATATTAAACTCATCAATATCAAGATTCTCAAGAAATGAGAAAAAGGTACTGAACACCAATGTACGATTCAAATGCAAGGATGCCCCCAATCTAATATAAAGCAAGAAATTAAATCTTTTTGTTTCAAAAATTTCACTAAAAGAAATAATGAACTTTCTTAAAACAAAGAAACCCAAACTAAAAGTTTTCTTTTAAAGCGAACTATTCAGAAGAAATCTCATCTTTCCTTAAACAGTTCTAAAGAAAACACACGCTTTGTAATTGAAAGACACTCAAAGCAAGAGACTAATCCTTCAAAACCAAACAAAGCAAAAGTGGCTAAAAGAAACTCAAAGGATCTCAAGCAGAGTGTAAGCAGATCAATATAGGCTCTAAAAGCTCAATCCAGCTGATCAAAGAAAAAATAGGTGATCAAAAGATGACAAGACCCAATCCAAAAAGTTTAGAAACAAGTTCGCAACCTAGCAGTATATTACAGTGCGAGAATTAGGTATTCTCGCAGGCTAGACATTGGTAGGGTGAGAGAAGTTCGCACTGAACCTAACAGCAGGGTACGAACATCAATGATTCTCATAGTCCTCAGACAGGTACAGTGCGAGAATGTCTTTAATCAAAGAAAATTTTGAAAAAAGATAGGGAATCTAAGTGAACTTCTAGATCTAGAGAGTTTGGATGGATGTCCCAAAGACTCAGAAACCAGAAAACAAGCAATCAAAGGAAGGGAAACTAGACTAACTAGGAAACAATCCGTTCCCCAGTGGAGTCTTCAATTTTGTTATTGGACTAATCGATATGTACGGACACTAACTAATCTCCCTAGATCCACCTAGATCTAGAACAAAACACACCAGAACATGATGCTTTCCTTAAGTTTTAAATATTGAATTTACTAACTAAAGAGGGATAGGTGACTTACCGTTTAAATGTCACTTCCTCTATCTTTCACCATCCTAGCTCCATTCCAACGCTCAGACAATGATGATCTTGCAAAAGAACACAACCAACCAAAGTGATAGCAATAGCATAAACTCAATATAAACCTATGTATGTGATCAAGGAATCATACAATAAAACACAACAAGCTTTATAGGAAAGAATCATATTACTATATCATATTAAATGTGAAAGAGAGATTACAACCATGGCCTTGATGTCGTAAGGTCCCTTCCAACTGTCCTTCATTCCCGACACACTTCTTGCTCCAAGGATTCTGAGACCATGGATCTGATGATATTCACAATCTATCTTGACAAAGAAAATCTCAAAGCCACTCTAACCAAGCTAATAATTCCAAGCCAACCAAAGCTAACAAGCTCAAGTACCCCTTCTCCATGAGAGCTCCTCTCCTTTTTGTTCGCACCCAATTCGTCACCTGGTGAGAAAATCGAGGGTGCTTACATGCCCTGTTGGGTCTTGCAGAGCATGACAACTGTGGAGGAAAGGGTTAGAGGAAACAAAACAAACTACAAGCAAGATTTAAATAAAAACAAACTAAACTGTGAACATACGGATAAAGAAACAATAAACACAAAAAAGACACCGATATCACCAATGGTTTTGAGCTGGTCTATTGATGAAATCAGAGAACGATGAAGGAAGGGAACTGTGGTTCCTTCTTCCCCCAAAGAAAGGCTCTTGAGGCCCTCACAAACTTGCTTTCCTTACAATGCGAAGAAATAAAACTGATAGTGAAAGAACTCCCAGCACATCCGCTCAATGGAGAGGCGAATGGCTCTATGAAATGTTGCCGATGTGTTTAGTTATCGTCAAAGAATGAGCCCTTGACAATCTTAGCAGCATAAAACTACCTGGAATTCCTTGCGAAAACAATGTTCCTTCATGGGTTTTTATAGCAGATCACTGGGTGATTATGTAACCTCTTCAAAGTGTGAAAAGGGGCTCTTTAGGGCTTCATTAGGTCATTAACCCGCCTACCCTGTGGATTCAGCTCAGATTTGGGAGTCAAATCAGATTGGGAGCTGGTCCGTAAGTGGTTGAGAGGGCGGCCAATTCATAAATGCATCGTTTTAGTAGGTGCGCGGGTTTTGTCGTTGACAGCCGCACGTCGTGCGCGCATGCGCGCAGAGTACGTTCTTGTCCTGCACATGTGCGCACTCACCAAACTACTGTGAAGCGCCCTTCAATTTTCGTTACTTTGTATAGTTTTTGACCCTTCTGGAATGCTGTGAAATTAATTCAGTGCCATGAATGACTTCATTGCTGTTTTGATGATGCAGAGTTCTTGTCGCCATGTGCGGACGAAATTTCAGTGATAACACTTTTATAAGTTGAAGAGTATAAGGTGAGGAGGTTAGGATGATCCCACTAAATCATGAAAGCGAGTAAGATCCAAACCATTCGGATGCCACCTCACCATGGAAGTTTCTCCTTCTAGAAGATTCAAGAAAATGTTCGTTTTTCCCACGTGTAAGCATTCTCTCACCCTGCTTATAGTGCAACCTGCGAACTGTTCGCACCCTAGCTATGATGCAGCCTACGAGAATTGGGAATTCTTGCACCCTAATACATAGGCAGCCTATGAACTTCCTTTTTTACAAGGTTTTTACAAAGGAAAATGCAACTTCTTTTCTCAGGAAAAGTTCTTCTCCCTTCTCTCTTCAGGAACTCAGGTCACTGACCCCTCTTAAGGAAACATATAGGTTTACATCATTAATGGTCATAGGGATGACGAAAATAATGTGTAACACTCATGGAGGAAACTCCCATGGTCAAACCATGGATGTTCCTCTCCACCTCTTGAACTCCTCCTACAATAACACCATGCTCTGCCACCACCTGAGCATCTCTGTGACATCCTAATGCTGGAATCTCTGTCGAATGTGACGCACCTGTCTTTGCATGATGATAACAAAATGACTTCTATCCCTCTTCGTACAACCAAAAAAATATAAAAAAACAAATAAAATATTGTTACAAGGTTATGATATTTCGTACCTGATGCGTCCCGATGTATACCCTTAGGAAGCACCAAATTCGCACAACCCCTGAAATCCACCCCAACATATGGGAAATCCTTGATCACCACCAGTTGTCTCCTCCACCATGCGAAGAAGTTGGCAGAAAATCGAAAGGCCAAGGGCTCACTCCCCAACCTAGGGGAAATAGTAGTCCACCACTCCATGTGGGGCTCAATCGCAGGGCGTGATATGAATGCAACATGTTGTTGCATCTATGGAACCCGCTCGAAGAAAAATGAGACCAAGTAGGATCCATACCCAAACTATTTTTTCTTGCTCGTTTTCCATTTGGATATCTACTCCTTAACATTCCTAAAATACCCTGCGCTCTAGTTGGATAACTTAGGCTCCAAGCATTGAATGGCATAATATATTTGGGATTTATAAGCAAGATGAGCACTAGTTCTTCCTGCCAATTTTTTGATGGAAAATAGGACAAATCGGAGAGACAAATCCATCACATATTTTATGAATATCCTCCCTCCTACCAAGCATGACCCTAGTATGCAGTATTGGGCAACATATACCTCTAATAGTCATCGAGTGTCCCTATGTCCAAAAAAAAGAATAGGCATTCCTCTCCTCAAGAGCCCCGTCAAGAAGCACACATCATCCATATTTATCTCGAGAATGCGTGGTCCTATTTGGAATGCCTTCTTATCATTATCCCATAAGTCGATCAAATATTCAAGCAAAAGAACTTATTTCCTCATATTTTGGAGTTTGAACTACTTGAGAAAGTAGTAATTCATAAGGCTACCCTCACTTCAGGGTCTTGTAAAGTGACGATGTCATCAAATTCATGTTCATGTTCTTTCCATTCAATCATGATTAGCTATGATGAAAACCTGCAAATTCATCAATTAATCATCATTAGTTTAGTTTTCAAAGAAACAAATTTCCCTTTTTTATCATTAAAATAAAATAAAAAATTATTTTTTGCGCCTAGCGCTCCCTTAAAGAAGAAAATAGAGTTCCAACACTCTCTCAACACACATACCAGGGCATTGAAATCATGATCGATGCTCCCCTCAATTACTTGAGGGAGCGTTGATCTAGTTCGACGCTCTAGGGCTTCCCAAGGAGCCTAAGCACCTAAACTAAGGGCTGAAATGCAATAAAAAAACATGAAAATGAACGAGAAAGAGAAGAGGACCAACCCAATCTAAACGGTTTTGAAAACATTCTACCACAACTCTCACAATCAATGCCTGATAAAACACTCCAAAAGAGGAAAAAACTCAAAGAGGAAGGGAGAATAGTAAAACAAAGGTAAAAATGATTTCTTTCCCTAATTTGATATTTGATATGTTCAAATTTGGTCATTTTTCCTCCTTTTCACATTTTATAAAGTTTATTTTTGGGTGTTTTTGTCATTTTTTGAGAAGGTACTAACATATTTTGCCTAGAACACTTGACTATGCAGGAATTTGAGCAGAGACTCTTCGATTACCTTTGTAACGCCATTGAGATTAGTCTTTGTTCTTTCTCGAGCTCGTAAAAAACATGAGAATGTAACCGAGTATATGTTTATTACATTTTTGGACTCGTAAAGGTTATATAAAAAAGGAACCCCCTGGAGTCTCCTTTAAGCTCTTTTCAGACTCTCTAAACTTGAAAATATTTCCGAGTGATCTTGCTTCCTTTCACACTCATTAAAAGGTTCGAAAGGGAATCTTCCGAGTAATAGTTTATCTCTTTTTTGAACCTCGGAGACTAAAATTACGAAAAAGGACAACCCTGGAGTCACCTTTAAGTTCTTTTTAGACTCTCTAAACATGAAAAACCACCGAATTTTCCTTCTGTGGACTTGTAAATTTACACACTGAAGGGCCCATCTGGGGATGAACCCTTACTTATTCCAGTTTGTTAAATAAAGGAAGAAGAACTTACCGAAGGTAGCTTATATTAAGCATGTTTTATTCTCCTCAAGATCGTTAAATTAAATAGAGGTACTCATCTATCTGGATGGGGGAAAAAAATGAAGGAAGTGTATCAAGTTTCTTGCAAACTTTTTTAAGTAGCTCTTATAGTCTCCCTTGAACACGATAGTTGTTTTAAGATCCAAACTGAGCACTTGAATAATCCTCTAAAAAATATGCACTGAATCAATTATGTGAGTCTTTCTTCTCCTTTGACCCATCCAAAGAATGCCTCAACACTCACTACTTTATGATTTGGTCCACTTTGTGTTTATTCCTCCAAGTCTCACATTGTGCCTCAGTGTTCAAAGGAAGTTTCCACCTCAATAGTCAACCATCCATAAATTTACCAGTTTCCATGCATGTATAATACCATGTTCATATACTATATATTATCACTTTCATGTGTCAGTTTTGTGTTGATAATGGGGGATACATCAAGGCCCTCCTTCGACGATTCTTTTCTTGTCGACTTCAACACATCATCCAAGAATTAGACTTAGAAACCAGTCAGTACCTTAGGACCTGCATGCCTCAGTGGAAAGCCTCCTCACCTCCGACAATAGGTTTACATCATTGACCTCTAATCGGATGATCCCATGAATGTTCGACCTCAACTCATTTATTCACATTCGTTGGAATGTAATATGGTACCTTGGGACTCATTTACATCATTGGTGATTTCCCTCACACTTGTTAATGGTTTACCTCAATGATTGGTAATCAAGTGGATTCTACCATGTTTGACATCAAATAATCTATTCACATGGCTAGATTTGTACTACGTTGGGAATGGGATGAAGACCCTAGGTTGAGCATTCACTCTATTATCTACTCTACCCAAGATGTGAAGGAAGTTATTTGAGCATGTTGATATCTATGTTTTCACATAGATCCACATTATATTGGTCTATGTTTATGTTTTATCATCTCGTAGCTCCACTGTGTATTTTGTGTGGCTATGATAAATTCATGTCATAGAGGTATGTATACACATTGTATATCTGGTGGCCATACCCTTATTCAATATCATCATGGATCCACAGTGTATTTATTGGTGGCCATACTTTGAGTCACTTATACTCCGAGAATAGGTATGCATGCCTCAGGAATGGAACACATATTAAAATTTTTTGATGGTTGTCTATAGTTTCTACCAAGTTCTCTGACTCCATACCCTTGCTTTGAAGAATCTACAAAGTGTTTTCAGCTATCAACTTTCATCTTCTGACTTCACACTTTGGGGGGAAATCTGTTACACATCAAAATTCCTCCAATCGATAATGTCACATTCTCATTTTCGTAAGTGTCGCAAGTGTCACACTTTTGTTGCAAGTGTCATAAGTTTCAAATTCTTGTTTTGTAAGTGTATCATCGCGAACGAAACTATGAAAACACTTGATACAACCCCTAAAACATGTTATAAGAAGAAGCACCATCATCTGATAATCAGAACAAATATTTTTTTTATGATAATTTCTCATCTTGGAAACTTTTGGGAAGATCAACACTCCCCTGATCATATATAGGGAGTGCTATCACTCCTTGCCCATCTCACAGGGAGCATTGTAGCAATATGTTACCCATTCTAAGGGAGCTTCGAATTGGTTGAGAAAATATTGGAAGAAATCCCTTTTTCTTGTAAAGATAGCTATGGATGGGTCGAGTTGGTTTGGCTGGAATCTAACCCCTAGGTTGCATCTAAGGGAGATATCACAAATGTTAGAGCCATATCCTCAACTAATCCCAAATATAACCAAGGTGGTTGAGCCTCACAAAGTCTATATATGGAGGCATTCTCATGGTTAACAAAGGAGGAAAAAATTAGCAAAACATTGTTATTTTGATTGTGGATCTTTCAAGTAAGGGGTTTGACAAGGAGGACTTGGAGATGTTGTTTCAACATCATCTGAAGATTGCAAGTTTCCTTTTGAAGTTCTCATTAATATACTTGGCCTATTTTATTCTAGTATGTGTTTACATGTGCTAGTCTATGCTTGTCTTAATCTTCGTAGACCAATTGATTTTGTCTAATCCATTAGAGTAGGAGATAGTTTTTTTTCTCTTGTTGTGCATTATAGGTACTACTCAGAATTCGCAGATTGGAGCAACTTGGAAAAACGTCAAAAGTGAGGTACATCATACTTCCTCTCCTTCTCTCTTTTTCAATGGATAAAATGAATCAATAAGAATGGTAGTGTCCAAAGGTAGTTTTTTTGTCTTGGTATAGGGGTATGTACTCCAAGGTAAAGTTCACTTATCCACACGGGAATATTTATGTAACAGATATGCCATTCTAATTAAATGAATGAAATCATGAAACTAAAAAATGTCAAAAATTTTATGAAATGAAAACAAAGTGGTACCCAAAGATATTCCATCAAAGCCTATACAAATCCTTCTGAAATGTGTATCTATGACTGTAAAAAAACATGACCATTTTCATGAACTTCATATTTTGTCCATTGGCGCTTATAAAAAAATGTGTATCGATGATTTTGAAAAAATACCTATCGACGGTTTTGAAAAAACTTGTATCCCAACTTTTCAAAAACATTTGGATCAATAGTTTTATAGAAACCTTTCTTGTCACCTTCTCAATTCATTTGTTGTTTTGGCACATTTCAAAAAACATATATCTTGACCGTTTTCGTCACTTCTCCAAAAATATCATTTTCATCAGGGAACTTCAAAAAAGTCTTTTTTATGATTTCTCAATTCCTATGTTGTACCAAGGCATTTCAAAAGACCTATCTTTTCACCTTTTTCAATACTTCTCCAAAAACTTCCTTTCCATAAGACAACGTCAAAAACCTTCTTCGACATTTTCCAAAAAACATTCATCCCCAAACTTTCAAATTCCCATCGACACTTTTTCAAAAACTTCCCTTATTCATCAATGCCTTGGAAAAAACTTAAGTACCATTGATGCTTACGAAAAAACGTAGGTACCATCGGTACTTTCAAAATTTCTTAAGTACCATCAACGAACTTTGAAAAAGTGTTCATTCTTTTGAGGTCCAAAGAATTTGTTTATTCTTTTAACAAATTTTGACTTTGCGGATATTACTTCTTCAAATTATTTTATGATTTTTTTATCTTTTCTTGATAAGACTGAAACATATTCCACTCTATATGAAATCATGAAATCAAAACATTTTAATTTTTTTATAAAATGAAAACAAAGTGGTACCAAAAGCGATTCCATTGAAGCCTATACAAAGCCTTCCTAAATGTGTATCGGTGACTATAAAAACACATGACATTTTTCGTGAACTTGAAATTTTGTCCATTGGCACTTATGGAAAACCATGTATTGAATCTTTTGAAAAAAAGTGTATCGGTGGTTTTGAAAAAATATGTATTCGTACTTTCCCCAAAAAACTGGATTGCTAGTTTTAGAAAAACCTTTCTATGTGCTTTCTCAATTCGTTCATTGTATCGGTGCATTTCAAAAAATTGTATCTTATCCTTTTTTACACTTCTCCAAAAGCCTCATTTTTATCAGTGAACTTCAAAAAATCCTCTTCCACACTTTCTCAATTCCTCTGTTGTATTGATGCATTTCAAAAAACCTATATTTTCACCTTTTTTGACACTTCTCTAGAAACTTTATTTCTATTAGCCAACTTCAAAAAAAAATCTTCGGTTCTTTTAAGAAAACTTCCATCCCCTAACTTTCAAATATCCATTAGCTAATTTTTTTAAATTCCCTTATTCGTCGATGCTTTGGAAAAAACTTAAGTATAATCTGTGCTTATGAAAAAAATTAGGTACCCTCAGAGATTTCAAAATTTCATAAGTACCATCGACAAACTTTGAAAAAGTGTTCATTTTTTGACATTCCAAACAATTTGTCTATTGTTTTAATATATTTTTACTTTACAAATACTACTTCTTTCAAATAATTTTATGATTTTAATTTATTTTCTTTGTTTTTCAATAAGATTGAAACATATGCCACTCTATATGGTATTAGAATATTAACCAATACTGAAGGGGGTGAATCGGTATTGAAATTTTTTAACCATTTTCAACTTTGAACACATCGTGTAAACATTAAACATTAACAATGCCATTCATCATCACAAAAAAAAAACATACATAGAACACAATGATTTTTACGTGGAAACCCAAACGAGAAAAAACCATGGAATGTTTTTCTTATAGCATTTTAAGATTACATTCATAGGAAGCACCAACTTATGATATTCTCCATCACCTACTAGAAGGAGGCACCAAACCCCTGATTTACAAGAACCAACCTGAAGGAATCTCCAACTCCCTAATTTACCAACACCGATTGGAAGGACACACCAACCCCCTGGATTTACCAGATCCAACTGGAAGGAAGAACCCACTCCAAAAAAGCACATGCACCAACTTGTTGAATGAAGACACCAATCTTCTTAATTGAGCATGAACTTAATATGATATCACCAATATAAGATCTTCATACATATAGTACTTTTGACTTCACATGCATGCTTCATTCGTAGACAATCCTTCCAATTGTAACAAGCCTCATAGAATCATTCCCAAAATGTAATCACTAAAAACAATATTCACTGGTAGCAACATCTATTCATTAAAACCTCTAGTAATGGAAACATCCACTCACAACAACATCACAACCTCGTAGCAATGCATATGGCAACATCACAACCTCATAACATACCTTGATAATAATAAATACCTTAAGAGAATCATTTAGACATCCCTTTCACACAATAAATACACCCCAACACCTTGAGTGCACCTCATACTTGACATCTTTGTTGGCTGCACTAAAAATGTGAAATTCTATTCTATATGTATAGTAATTCTATCCCCAAAATTAGTTGTGTTGACCTCAATTTTATGGCTGGGTTATCAGACGAAAAAACTCATATCCCCTCATTCCTAGGGAGTTAGATGGACTTCCATATACCATTGGAAAGGTTGCAGAATAATATTTCCAACCATGTAATGTGTGCTTCCATTTGAGTTAGTTATGTAGGGTAAAAATTCCCTCAAATATAGGGTATCCAAATTGACCAAAAATTAATACTTTCAACAATCTCCATCTTGAAATATTTATCTTGGACATATGTAGTCTTGTAATATTTATGTTGGACATATTTTTGGCTCCATTTATGATCCAGATTATTTTCGGCATGAAATGAGAGCGGAGATATAATTAAGAAATGCACAGAGATATTGCAGATATTCAATAATATAACATAAATGTATCAGAGATGCAACCATAAACATAAATATACAGTAATACATGATTTCTATTAATCAGAGAAATGTATAGAGACTGTAAAAATACAGAGTGAAAGACTCGCTAGAATGGTGGCAGCTTATCTCTGAGAAGAGATGTGACGGCTACTCGCATTCGCAAGAAGATGGTTACAATGAGGCTCTGGAGGCATTTTTACAATAATCAGGAATGCCAAAAGTCCTAGACATCCAAAAACCTAACCCTAGGAGATGAAGCGCCAAAAGTCATGTGGGCCCCGTTTGGGTAAGTTAGTGCATCAACTTCCCGGGGTCGTAACTTTTGCATATGATCTCCGTTTTAGGCGTGTGATAGCTCGTTGGAAAGGTATCGTCAAGGAGATTCATTTTGGGGGCTCAATCATTCCTTTGGCTATCATTGAGAACCTCGATCTCGAAAAACCTTCATTTGGACCCTCAAAATGGCTCCGGAAGTTAAAACCTGCTAAAAATAGTAAATTGCCAAAATTGCCAGAAAGTCATTTTGAGCCATTTGGAAAAGATGGGTGGCCACCAATATCTACCTGGATCAATCCTCCCTCCTTAGGAAGCAATGGTCTCCATTGTGTTGAGTTCCCGGGGAAGAGGGAAAAGCATTTGTTGAATCTGCATCTTGGTGAGCTGCTTGTCTTGCTGGAGACGTCGCGATGCTTAGTTTGTTGAAGGTCATCATGAACCTATGGCTGGAAGGTTTGG
>ML779041.1:566391-595614 GCA_009831015.1 Picea engelmannii
CGCTAGAATGGTGGCAGCTTATCTCTGAGAAGAGATGTGACGGCTACTCGCATTCACAAGAAGATGGTTACAATGAGGCTCTGGAGGCCTTTTTACAATAATCGGGAATGCCAAAATTCCTAGACATCCAAAAACCTAACCCTGGGAGATGAAGCGCCAAAAGTCATGTGGGCCCTGTTTGGGTAAGTTGGTACATCAACTTCCCGGGGTCGTAACTTTTGCATACGCTCTCCGTTTTAGGCATGTGATAGCTTGTTGGAAAGGTATCGTCAAGGAGATTCATTTTGGGGGCTCAATCATGCCTTCAGATATCATTGAGAACCTCGATCTCAAAAAACCTTCATTTGGACCCTCAAAATGGCCCCGAAAGTTAAAACCTGCTAAAAATAGTAAATTGCCAAAATAGCCAGAAAGTCGTTTTTAGCCATTTGGAAAAGGTGGGTGGCCACCAATATCCACCTGGATCAATTTATGTATAACTAAACATGGGCATGTGGAAACAACCACGTTTTATCTCATCCTGTGAGGTCCATGCTTAAAGGCTATGACATAAGGGGACCACTTTGGGGTTATATACATTTATGTCAAAGCTCCTTCCAGACTCTTCAAGGCTTCTTCAAGTGGACACATCATCATCACTTTTAGGGTATTCTAGGATTTTCTTTAGGGATTCGTCTAGGGTTGACATCAATGACAAACAATTTTTCAACAATCTCCCCCTTTGACATTGATGGAAACTTAGTAAAACAACTGTGCTCCCCCTGTCTTCGTTCTATGATCTCAATGATTGCATTGTCCTCATGTCTTCATGTTGACTCTCGATGTTTTCATGCTTTTAGTTTTACTATTTTTCTCTCCCCCTTTGACATCAATGGCAAAGGGTAACTCCCCCTGATAGTATTCCAGTTTTTTTTCTTGCAGAATATTATGGAAATCAAGCTAGAGAAGAAATTAGTCACAGTTTTTGTCGAATATACTCAAAGGTATCCCTAGGAAGAGGATTTGTGAATATTTCTAGAATATTCTCTTTTGGCCCAATGTACTCCAACTTGATATTCTTTTCTATGACTTGTTCTCATAGAAGGTGGAACTTAATAAGAATATGTTTGGTCTTGGAATGCATCATTGGATTCTTGGAGATGCTTATAGCACTAGTGTTGTTGTAGAGTATTGGAATAGGCTCATCATATCTCACTTGTATGTCTTGAAGGGTTTTCTTCATCCATAGAATCTAACTACAACATGTTGCTACTTCTATATATTCTTCTTTTTTTGTGGATAAGGATACTGAAGAATGCTTCTTGCTCAACTAGACACTAAGAAGTCACCTAAATAGAAAGATGCTCAATTTTTACTTATTTTGTCATCAATACTTCCTATTCAATATGCATTCATGTAGGAAACTGTAGTTAACTCATTTCCTTTCGGATACCATAGCTCAAAATATGTTTTTCCTTTCATATATCGTAGCCCAAAATCTGCTTTTCCTTTAAGATATCTAAATATCCTTTTCATTGCTAGAACATGGACTTCCTTTGGTGCCGCTTGAAATCTTGTGACCTGCCCAACTGCTTGCATTACATATGGTCTTGAATCTTTCACATAGAGTATACTACCAATCATTTATTTGTAGAGTCTTTGATCGACTTCTTTAAATTCATCATCTTTTCTCAACTTGCAATTGGTAACCATATGAGTACTCATAGGTTTACAGTCTTCCATTTTAAACTTCTTTAACATTTCCTTGATGTACTTGGTTTGGAAATGAAAATGCCTTCATCTATTTGAAATATCTGGAGTTCTAAGAAGAAGGTCAACTCTCAAAGTAGGGACATTTAAAATTCATTATGCACCTTGGAAAACTTCTGACTCAATCTGTTATCATCACTTCCAAAGATGATGCCATCAACATACACTTCTATAATAATCATACTACCTTGATCCACTTTTATTTAGAGGTTACTATACTTGTTTCCCCTTATTAATCCTTGTTGTTGTAAGTACCTATCCAATCTTGAGCACCAGGCTCTCTGAGCTTACTTAATTCCCTACAGATCTTTCTTCAATATGCAAACATAGTCTTCCTTTTATGATAATAGAAACCCTTCTAGTTTTTCTATGTAGACTTATTATTCTAATTATCCATTTATAAAATATTATTTTACGTCCGTCTGATACACTTTGATCCTTTTGGAGTATGCATAAGACAAGAACATTTTGATTTCTTCCATTCTTTCCATGGGATCAAAGGTTTCTTCAAAATATATTCCCTCAACGTGAGCATATCCTTTGCACACTAGTATTTCTTGGTTTTTGGTTACCTGTCCATCTTCATTTAACTTATTTCTGAAGACCCATTTTGTCCCATTCACATTTTTTCCCTTTGGTCTTGGAACTAGTTCCCAAGTCTCATTCTTTTGCATTTGATTTAGTTCTTCTTCCCTAGCCTTGATCCAATATTCATTATTTTAGGCTTACTCAAAGTTACTTGGTTCAAATATGGACAGTAATGAAAAATTTCCTTGTTCAGGTGTCAGTGCTTTCTTTCTTGTTCTAGTTTCTACTCTGACATTTCTATCTCCAATGATTGTTTTTGGTGGATGATTCTTCTAAACCCGGTGGTTAGGTGTCCTAGAAGGTGTCTGCAAATATTATTGGTTATTTTCTTCTTGTTAAGATTCATGATGCTTCTCTTCTTGTTCTTCTTCTTCTTCTTGCTTTAGTTCTTCATTTTCTTTTTCTTCAAAGATGTTTGAATTTTTTCTTTACTTCTTGATCTTCAACAAGTCTGTTTCATCAAATTTTACATTGATGATTTCCACTATCTTCTTGAGTCTTAAATTGTAGATTTATATGCTTTTCCATTGCATGAGTGCCAAACATATATGCCTTCATCCACTCGAGATTTAAATTTTCCAAACTTCTTGTCTTCCCTTTTTATGTAACACTTGCTTCCAAACACTCCAAAGTTCTTGACATTTGTTGGTATTCCTCGTCATAACTCATATGGAGTCTTATAACTATTCCTTCTAATCAATCCTCTATTCAAGATATGAACGGATGTAAGCACTTCTTGTCCCCGAAAGATTCATTCAACATGGTTTTGGCCATTTCTTGTACAGTTATGTTTTTCCTTTAAGAAACTCCATTTTGCTATGTGTTTTAGCTTTTGTGAATTGTCTTGTTATTCCCTGTTCTTCATAGAAATCCATGAATTTATTTGAAATAAACTCACCTCCATTATATTATATTAAGATTTTCAAATCATTTTAATTTTCAACCAGTTCCTTGAATACCCTGAAACATTTTTCTTGAGGAAGAAAACCCAGGTCATTCTGGTGTAGTCATCAATGAGAAACATGAATAATTGTTCACCATATAGTCCTTTTGTTCTAGTGGGCCCACATAAATCAATGTGTACAATATTCGATGGTTTTTTCATAGAGTATTTTTTTGTCATGAATTCAAGTTTTGTGTGTTTTCCATGCTAACAATGCTTACACATAGTATTCGTTGACTTTGTAATTTTTTGCATTTCTCTTACAGATTGCTTCTTGTTGATCTTGACAAGATTATCAAAGTGTGTGTGGCCTATTCTCCTATGTGAAATCCAACTTTCATCTTCTTTTCCCAAGCAACATATTTCTTCTTCAATATCATTCAAGATGTATATATTGTTTATATTCCTTGTAGTTGTTGCCACTAGTATGCATGATCCTTCTTTCTCTAATTCAAATTATTTTGAATTGAATATAAGTGTGTGTCCATGATCACACATTTGGCTCACACTTAGCAAGTTATGATTAATATTTTCAATAAGTAGGACATTTTCTTCCACAACATATTTGTTTCCAAGATTAATTGTGTTTTTTCCTATATTTTTGGCTAAGTTATCATTGTCGAATGTGGCAGGCCTCTCTTTTTCTTCTTTAATGTTACAAATTTGTTTTTGTCTCTAGTCATATTCTTTGAGCATCCACTTTCCATATACCAATTGCTTCTTCTATTTTGGGCTTGTAAGGAAAATCCACATTCCTCAACCTTCAAATATTCTTGCTTCATTTTTCAAGATCTATAATGTTCCCCTATATGATTGAAAGGAACATGCCTAGTTTCCCTTGAAGAAAATATTAAATCACTTTTGCAATTTATGGCTATGTGTACAAAATTGTTACACTTGTAACATTCAATTTCATAAACCAGAGCACTAAAACTATTATAATTTCTTTCAAACGCCTCATGAGACCTTTTGGAATAATTTCCTTCATAATGATTCTTGGGATTTTCATAGATACTTTTGTTCCAGGTGTTTCTTCCCTTTACATATTCTCTACAATGTATGGCTTTATGCCAAAAATTAATGCAAGAATAACACAAGCCAAGAAAAATAGTTTGGTACCTGGGTATGGGTGCTCTTCTAGTTAGTGTTGTTCTTCTGAAATTATGATATTTTTCTTGGGTCTTCTTCATTATTGGTTGGTGAATTTATGTTCCTTTGAATGCACAAGCTTATTCTTGATTCTTCTTTATTTCTGATTTTTGTATGTCCTCCTTTAGAGGCTTGCATTCTTCTTTCTTGATGGAACACTTTATAGTAACTGCATAACTTATTTTCTCTACTTCATTTCCTTTCATCATAGAGCTTGAACCCTCACCAATATTACTTTGTTTGTATCTAATTCAATACTTGTCATAGAATGGTTTTTTATTGTAGATGATTTCATCCGATAGTTTTTTGTTATTTCCAAAATTTAGTTGGGTATCCTTTTTTGTACTTCCTTTCTTAGTGAGACTATTTCAACTTATAGATTCTATGTTAATTTCATCTTTTCTTCTAGTTTTCTCTTGAGTGTTTCTTCAATCACTTTGGCTTATTCCAACTAAATCTTTAGATCTATGATAGTCTACTTGGTATTATTTAGAATTTTTTCTAGGGTTTTGAAATCCTTCCTTCAATTTACTTAACTCTTCATTGAGGGACTTGTCTTCCTTGCTTGTTATTATTAGATCACTTAAGGAACTGATCAATTATGCCTCAAGATTAACTTTTCCTTCGTCTTCACCATTTCCTTCCTTATTTTCAGTAGTTTCCTCTTGATTCTCTAACTCCATGAAGAGTACTCTTCTTGATTCACTTTCACTATCATCATATTCATCATATGAGTAACTATAATCTTTTGAATATAGGCTTTTCTTTTTCAAAAATCTTCCTTTATTTCTTTCCTTGTCTCTTTTCTGATATTTCTTTTATTTCTTAGGAACTTCTTCTTCTTCATCACTATCTGAACCCCTTACATAAGAAAATTTGGAAGAAAAATGGTCAACTTTACCACATTTAAAGCATTTGAAAGGAAGCTTACATTTGTACTTACCGATTCATATTTTTAGCTTTCTCACTAAGATGGCTTCTTCTTCATTTTCTGAATCATCACTATAGTTGGAGCGGGGTTTTGACCTTGGCTTGTTCTTTCTTGTCTTCTTGAAATATTTGAAAGTTGCTTCCCTTCTCGATGGATTTTTCTGTTATGTTCTCATTTCATATGCTATAAGTATTCCATGTAATTCATCCATGCTCAACATAGCTAGATCTTGTCTTTCTTCTAGAGATAAGAATTTAGGGTCAAATCTCATTGGGATAGATCTCAGTATCTTTTGCACAATAATTGAATTTTCAATATTTTCTCCCAATCCTCTTATAGTATTCACAATTTCATCAACTCAGAGAAAATATGCTACAATATCTTCATATTCCTTCATTCTCAGATGTTCAAATTGTCCTCTATAAGTCTGAAGATTGGCCCCTTTGAATTTATCATCTCCTTTGTAAACTTTCTTGATCTTGTCCCAGATTTTCTTTGCAGAGTCACAATGCATAACTTTAACAAATTATGAACATGTTAGACCACTTACACTACAAGTAAAAGACCTTTTAGTGGAGGTTATAATAGAGGTTTTTAGTGTTACAAAATTGGCAAAAATTGTCAAAAAAAACTTTGCTACAACATATGTTTTTTTTATAGTGGATGATTTTGCAAATACTATAACAGAACTTGATTATAACTAAAAAAATTTGGGTGCTTGGAGGTGTTAGTGGATGTTTACAAATGGGTGCATTTTTATGAGGTAAAAGCACCTATGTGTACATACATGTACCGCACCATTGTTGTACACTTAACGCCAAGCTCCGGGGCAGTAAAATATTTAAGCATCGAGGCATTTGTCTTATAAGCACCTGGGCTTTAATAGTAAAATGCACCAGGAGAGTTAAAAATAATTAAGCACCGGGGATTTCTGCTTAGAACACATTGGTACTTTATTATTAAAAAGGCATCGATGTTGTATAAAATAATATGCACTGGTACATTACCTGGAAAAAAAACCCAATGCATTAAAAATAGAAAGCAATTGTTCTTTTTAATAACAAACAATTGTTGGTGCTTATCAATAACACAAAAGCACCAGTGTGTATTAATAACACAAATGAACTGATGCTTATTAATAATCCTAAAGAACCAATGCTTATTAATAACACAAAATCATTGGTGCTTTGTATACGTTAAATGCATCAAAGGCCAATTTTTTAATGTAATTTTGTGGTATTAAATAAATATTGAACCCAGTGCTAATTGATTACATAAGAGAATTGGTCCACATTTCTTAAGAAATGTGCACCGGTGCGTTGTAATATTAAATGCATTGATGAGATTAATAATTAAAATACACTAAGAAACATCGACCTATGATAGTACAATTATTGTTATTTTTTAATTCCATTATTTATCAAAACAATTACATATATCTTATATTTTGATTAGTGAATTTGGATATGATGTTTGGATTAATTTGTTATATCATCAAATTTTGCATCTCTTCATTATAATATTTAGTCATACATATATTTAATCAATGATGTGACATTTCATAGTGACGTTGGACAACACAATAGAATAAATTAAAAATATTTTATTATATGAATAAGATGGTATGTGTCATACAAAATGGGACACTTATCGGTAATCCCTTGCTTTCATATGGGACACTATGTCCATTACATTAAACAAAAATGTTTGATTTTCATAGACAATTATTTCAAAAAAATACAATTGCATCGTGCATTGATATCCAAATATATTGGTCATCACTCTTCACTGGAACTATTGTTAATGCTCGAGCTACTTCCATTCCTTGGGTTATTTTGTTGAATTTTTGGTTGATTCCCTCGATTGTTTTCATCTTCTTCAAGTTCCATCTACAAACATAAAAATAAAATGTAATGAGTCTATCTACATTGGTGAGAATAATGAAAATTGAAATAAATAAAATACATGAATGTAAATTGAAAAGTGACGTACATGCAAAGAAAAAATTGACTCATAAATCATACACATATGTTCAAAATCAAATATCATGCCTTATTTCAACAATTCTTTTGTTGGATTAGTTCCATACTTTGTTTTCTGCAAGTTTTATACCCCATAATAAATCATATATTTAATATAAAGTATTATTTTTGTTTCATTAATTATAAAATGATAGAAGTAAAACAACATAGATTATACTTACAAATTCCACAATTAATTTTTTATATGCCAACATATACTCCCAACCCTTACTTAACCCAATGTCAATCAATTTTTATGATGGCTCTTCTTTGTATGTTAGCACCTATTTGAAGAAATTCAAGGATGGTTGTTGTAAAACAACTTAAAATATACCAAAAAAAAAAAAACTTAAGTTGTTATAAGGAAATAACAATTACTCACAAACTTTGCTATAAACCCTTTTCTTCCTTGTCGTCCAGTTTTATTTGCAAAATGAGTTCCATTTTCTTTTCTTTTTTGTAAGAGAACATTTGAAAATTATTATTTAATGCTAAATTAATTACTTGTACTTAATAGAAAAAATCAATGATTACATACATTTGAAACACGTTTTTATTGATATGGCTCCTCTTACGATGCAATTATGTATATTTCTTTGACCGTCTCCTTGTACACTTTTTTGGACATTCCTATCGGCATATTTTGGATATCAGCTCATTGGTCCTCTAGGATTTTCATAATTTTCCTAAAAAAATAAAATGACAATAAAGTATTTTTATATTGATATATGAAAATCAAATATGACAAAATTTATATATTAATAAATGAATACTTTGTAATATATATATATATATATATATTCTAAAAAGGTGTTTTTAGGAATACTACTTTTGGAATGATTTTTTTTGTTGTTGTAAGTTTTTGCTATTGCAAGTCTGACAGGTTTCATTGACTATTTCTCTGGAAATGTTTCCTGTAGTTTAGATAAAACCGTTTATTTGGATCATTGGATTGATTTCTATATTGTAAGTGGAAAGTATGTCTATACGTTTATTCCATTTTATCCCTCATAGTTCTGTAAAAGTATTTCCCCGTTTGATTAATATCCAACACCACTCCAAATGAGCTAAGGACAAATTCATCATCATTTACATATTCTATATTAATTAATTGTGTTTTGTTAGGATGACATTTTGTTCCCTTATTGCTAGTTCATGTAGAACATTGAACATATGTGAATTAATATATTGTTTGAAACATGTCATCTAATATTCCTAAGTATATTATTAATGAAAATTAAAAAAAAATTCATATTGAATAGTGTTTTTTCATTCACCTGATTCATCCCTTTGCAATTTTTCCATCAAGATTTTACGCTCTTATGCACTTAGATCACAAATAATCTTTTCAAGATTCCTCATTTTGTGGCCCTGCATGACATACACTAACCAATACATATTATTTAAACTTACATATAGTTCAACCATATTAATTTTGTATAGAATTTACAGAGAATTTGCCTTTTTTGTTTTTCTGGATATGTCATCATTGTGTTGACCATAAATTTTCTTATTTGAACTCTTCTCACTCATATTTTTATAAATATACAACCTGTACCATTCAATACAAAAATAATTAAATATATTTTATAGATAAATCACATAATTTTTCAGTGAAACAAAATCGTTGTAATAGATGCACTTTTTAAATACAAAGCACCGATGCATTTATTACATGAAGCACACTGGTGCGTTCAATACAAAAAATGCACCGGAGATTTTAATTCATTTTTTTTTAAATTGTGAATTACAACAATGCAATATATATAGAAGACATCACAATGACTAGAGTAGAAAACAAAAACATAGCAAAAAAATTAAACATTCATAAAAAAAAAACAATAGAAAATTACACATCAATGAAAAGAAAATTTTAAAAAGTTATCTGACAACATTTTCCGTGTTGTTTAGATGAGAAAACATCGGCGATATTTTTTTATGCACCATATTTTTTAATTTTGTTTAAAAAAAACATGGCTTTATCAGTGCTCCTTAGACAAAGATGCACCAGTGTGTTTCTATCAAAATGGCACACCGAAAAATTGGAAAACGTTTTTTTTTAAATGTCAAATCGGAAACCGTTTAAAAAAAATAATTCTGAGGGTCGACTACATTTGGGATCCGATACAATAATTGGTCCCTTTGCATTACATGCCAACCACTTATATATATATAAACAAACCCATTAGATCTAAAATTCCTCAAATGAAAAGTCCTAATTATGAACTAATAGAGGGAGTTAAACCCTAGGGTGAAATTTTGCATTCACGTAAGCGAAAAAAAACAACGGTTTAAGGTAAGTATGATTATTTTTTAATTTTGAATTTTAAGTAAAATCCAAATAAGAATACAATTTGTAAAAAAAATTATTATCAAAATCAACAATAAAATTTAACATTTTTACTATGTAGGGTTTTGAGTGATTCACCATACCCTTCAAATCTTGATTTTTTGAATATTTTTGTTGTTCCAAAGTATTATTCTTCTCCATGGTGCTCCCCAGTATGTCTCCCTTCCAAATCTGTCTCGTGTAAATTTTGGAAAAATAATGAAAATATTTAATACCTTCTTAATATTTAAAAAACTTTATGAAAAGGGTTTAGAGTGAATCACCATACCCTTCAAATTCTCATATTCTGAATAATATTATGGTTCCAAAGTATTATGATCCTCCATAGTGTTCCTCTATATGTCTCTCTTGCAACTCTCTCCCCTGCAATTTTTTGCAAAATAATGAAATAGTGAATAGATTTTTTGTATTTAAAGGACTTTATGAAATTAAATTCCCACTCTTTTTTTAATTGTTTAAAAAAAATTGCATTTTTTTTATAACTTTTTTGGCATGACAGTGCATTTATGTTAGACATGTCGGTGCATCCATATTTTTTCCAATGCATTGGAGCATATATATTACATTGCGCACTGGTGTTTTTTTTTTAACATGCACATCGGTGCATTTGTGGTTTATAAGCACACCCAAATTCTTTTAAAGTTATTTGAAATTTTATTTGCACATAAATAGTATATTCATCTCAAAATATCTTTTAGGATGAATTCACATGACTTGTAATACTTCAGTATACATTTTACGTTTTATGTCGCCTTATTCTTAAAAAATGGTTTCAAAACTATATTCAAACTCAGATTGGGGTATGTTCCTTGAAATTTATTTTAGATATGTACAGAAAAAATATTGCTAATTTTGCTGAAATGTAGGGAGAAAACCTTATAATATGATCAAATAGTCAATTCTTCAAATTCCATCCCATTCCATATTGCTCAAAGTCCATCGTGGAGTTCACTCTTTCCATCTCCAGTAAGTTTAACTTATTTTATTTATGTTTCGATTATCTAATTGAATTTTTTTGATCCATGTCAATATGAATAAAAATGTATCCAAATTTGCAGTATCCTAATTCAGAATTGAGTTCAGATGCATAAAATATTTCAGTACCGGTTCAAAAACATCGGAATTTCTTACGAGGAGAAACATACTGCAAGTAGTTGGTAGATGAAAATGGTCAACCGCTTTACCCTACCAATTGTGACATTCCATCTTCCAGCTGCAATCATGGGTTGACAATGGTAATAATTGTTTGGTATAATTTAGTTTGAACAAAAAAATTATTACATTGTGCTTACCAATATCATCGATGTACTAATGTTCAATATTTTTGAAATTAGGATTATGATAATGAGCGACCTACCTACCATCTTTCGTTTCACCCCATGAAAATGTCAACCTGAGAGAAGGTTGCAATGAGAGAACAACTCAGAGAGGAAGAATACCAAGAATGGTTGAATCAACCACCTATTCAATTCCCACTATGTCCAGATTCACCAATTAAGAATGACTACAATAATAATAGTTCTTCAAAAGTTGGAAATTGAGACAATAAAAAAGAGGTTGGTATGGATGATTACTTATAGGATATGATTGACATGGAGACAATGTTGTTAGACACATTCCAGAACAATGAGCTAGGGGATGATGCTCATATTATTGATACCATTTTCGAAAGCCTAAAATCTGCTTCCACCATCCCTCTCTTTGGACCTAGTTCTTGGTCAAAGTCTACCCAACTTGGGACAACAATGTTACTGTACAACTTGAAACAAAATTTTGGCATGTAAAACACATGTTTCTCAACAATATTGAGGTAATTGACCAACAAGTACCTGATATTAATTTTGAGAAATATTTTCATACAGTAAACATTAGAAATGGTTTCTTTTATAAACATTAAATGCCCTTTTACATTTATATTGCCCACTAATTGCAGGTTATTGAATGATAAGGCTCTTCCTAGTGATAATATTTTTTTCCGGTAGCTGCAAAGAGGCAAAGAAGTTGTTGAAAACGTTGGGTGTTGAGTATATATCATATCATGCATGTCCAATGATTGTATTCTATATAGAGGAGAATATGCAGACAAAGAGATATGTCTGAAATGTGGGCATGACAGGTACCATAAATCAAATAAAAATGGTAAATTGCATGGTCCGCCTCACAAGATATTGAGGCACATGCCTATAATCCCAAGGATTCAAAGGCTCTTTCATTGCAAAGAATTAGATATGTTGCAGGGATGGCATGCCTCACATAGAAGTGAGTCGAGAGTTATGTGAATCCCAACATATTCAATAGCCATGAAGCATATAGAGGATAGATGGCCAGCAAAATTTGAGGATAAAGTAAGAAGTCTATGAATCAACATAGAAATGGATGGCATGAACCCATATTCCCTCCAAAACACCAACTATTATGTTTGGCGTATAGTAGTGATCAATACTAGTATCCCCTCATGCTTGTCCATGAAGAATGAACATCTTATGTTATCTGTTATAGTCCTAGGTAGAATACAAGTGGAGAATATGGATGTCTACGTACAACCATTGGTAGCTGAATTGAAGGAATTATGGAAAGGGATACATGTATATGATGTATCAAGACCCATCACAACAGAGAGGAGTTTTACGTTGTATGGCATATGTGCTTACACCACCACACATGATTATCCAGGCGTAGGAGTTTTCTCTGGTAAGTAACATGTTTATTGATTTGTTTATATATGTAACAATATTTATTTGCATATTTGATTCGCTCTAATTAAAATTATATTCTTAAACGCTAACGTGTTATGTATACAATAATTTTGAAGGTCTTGTAACTAAAGGATATCATGGATGTAAATGTTGTGGACCTTATCTGAAGGATAGGTGGTCCAACCACCTATGAAAGCTAATGTACAACTGCTCGAGGGTACTCCTCCCAGAAGAACACTCTTATAGAAGAGAAACATCCACTTTCAATGGTAAACTAGAGAGAACCCAAAGGCTTGTAATATTGACACCAACATAATGGCTTAGAGAATATGAGAGAGAGAAGGAGAAGGAGATTACAAAAATGCTTGATTCAAATGGAGAGCCTATGTTTGTTGATCCAAAATTATTCGACACCTATGTTGAGAAATTCCTCATTGGGATGAAAATGAAATGTATATTTTATGAGCTCCCATATTGGGAACATCTTAAGATTTCCCACTTACTATATCCCATGCATATATTTAAAAATGTTTCATCTTCTTTATGGAGGCACATATCATCGAAATAAAGTGACACATTGGTTGTGAGGAGAAATCTTATTTCTTCAAAAACTGAAAATAAACATTGGCCAAGAAAAGAAAGTAGAGGAGAGGTGGGTCTCTCTTGGTCTTTCAAAGAAGGTGATGTCCCATGGATTTTGAAGAAATTAATTTTTTTTTGGAAAAGGAAGTTATATTGGGTGTGAAGGTGCCTTATTTATATGGGTCTTCCCTACGACATTGCTTCACTGTGCATCAAGACCATTTGTCGGGGTTGAAATCACATGACCATTTGAACTTTATAAATGTACGACATATGTAAAAAATATAATTTTATTATTTGTAATTTTTATTTTTATGCCATGGGATAAAACAAAATTAATTTTGTATGTGTTTACTTTGTAGTGTAATTATCCTCTGCTCGTGCATGGGTGTGTGAACCATGATTTCCCCTAGGACCTAAGACGTGCCATATCTAAATTATCTGCATTTATACATTGGATCACATCAAAGGAGATTCATATGGCTAGCATTCCACAGTGGCATCAAGAGATAGATGAGATTGTTTGTATGTTTGAGAAGGAACTACTACCGAGTTTCATGGACTTGAAGTTTCATATTCTAATTTACTTAGTAGATGAGATTGAATTATTCAGGGTGGTATCATGTCATTGGATGTTCTTCTTAGAGAGGTACATGAATAAATTGAAAGGATTTGTTTGTCAAAGGGAAAAACCCAAAGGGTCTATGGTAGAGGGGTACATATCATATGAGTCTTTCTATTATGCGAGTGAGTACATCAAGTAGATCGACAACACATTAGGTGCAATGATTTGGGATGATGAAAGGGGTGAAGACAAAAGAGAAGGGGAGCTTCTCCAAGTGAATGGAAAAAGGCACTTGATAAAGAGTAAGTGACTTATCATTTGTCAAATTTCTACACAGTAACTATTCACATTGAACTTCATAATGTATATTTTCATGATCTCATATGTATTATATGTTGGTTTTATTTCATGAATACATCATTGAATTCATAAATTGATGCCATCAATAAATTCATTCTTTACAATTTGGAGGCCACATAGTCTTGGGTCGCATTGTACGAACATAAGAGGAGGAAATGGGAAAGTGACAGGAAAGAATTCAAACGTTTGAATGGTAGAAGCATGCCTTATCCTGGTCATTTAAAAGAAAATATGCCAATGATATGCCCCAATAGTTGGGTTACTGACCAAGTTAGAGAGAAATATGGTGCATTCGTTCATTACCCGTGTGAAGAAGAGGATGCACTAAACATAGGGATTGGTTGCAGCAACTCAGTAATAATCTCTTTGTGTACATTTTTTACTTAGTAATGCACATTTGAATTGTAATTACATCTATATTATTTTATATTTTAATGGTTGGGTTATTAGGCACATATTGATACTATGATTTGTTCACTTTTTTATAGGTGCATTTGTTCTCATCTATGTGGGCATATCGAAATCACTTTCGCACAGAGAATGTTGATGATAGACACATGACACAATACTGTGGAGTGGAAGTCGAGTTCAACCGATCTATTTGTGCTAGCCACCACGATCAAAACATAATACATGGGAATTTAGGTTACGTTAGAAAGATACAAGAGATCATTCAAGCGGATTTATCTTCTTTCCAATGTGTTATTTTTAGGTGAAAGTGGCGGGACACCTTTGATCGGAATAATGTAAAGGAATATCATGATAGTGGTATGATATGTATCAACTCTAAAAAGATGTGGGATGAAGCTAAGGAGCCTTATTTTTTTCCCAAAACACTACAACCAAGTGTTTTTTTACCCATATGTGTTGGATATAGATTGGTGGTTTGTATTAAGACATGACCCTAGATCAAAACATATTTTTTAGAACAACAATGATATCATTCCAAGAAAAGAAGATAATCATGGTGATGACAATGGAGAGTGATATGTTATACATGTTTTATTCTTTAATTACTTACTTTTATGTTTTCAAATATATAGTGGATTTAATAATTTGATTATTAAATTTATAATGTTTTTAGTATTTAATATTTCATATGAAATATTATAATATTTTTATTGGATGATATAATTAAATGTTATGTGTAAATGATATATATAATTTTTCATTGTAAATCCAAATGATATTTAAACTTTTGGTATTTTAATTTTAACTTTTACTTTAAAAAACAATATATTATTGTATTGTAAATATCAAATATTTAATATCATAATTTTAAAATATATTTTTTTTACCCACCATTTCATATCATCATCATATTGTATTATTTTTTAATTTTGAGTTTATACATACTAATTAGAGGAATATTCAGATCTAAAATGAGCCTCCTAAGTGAGTTTTTCAAAAAACCATCATTGTCCTTAAATAACTAATGCACATGTCTCTCTCTAAACCCATATAACAATATATACTTAAGGTATTACATAAAAGTCAAATGAATAATATATTATGTAATATAATAAATATAATATATTATGTTATATATTAATTTATATTATAAATATAATAATATAATATATAATAAATAAATATTATTATAATTTTTCATTGTAAATCCAGATGATATTTAAACTTTTGGTATTTTAATTTTAACTTTTACTTTAAAAAACAATATATTATTGTATTGTAAATATCAAATATTTAATATCATAATTTTAAAATATATATTTTTTACCCACCATTTCATATCATCATCATATTGTATTATTTTTTAATTTTGAGTTCATACATACTAATTAGAGGAATATTCAGATCTAAAATGAGCCTTCTAAGTGAGTTTTTCAAAAAAACATCATTGTCCTTAAATAACTAATGCACATGTCTCTCTCTAAACCCATATAACAATATATACTTAAGGTATTACATAAAAGTCAAATGAATAATATATTATGTAATATAATAAATATAATATATTATGTTATATATTAATTTATATTATAAATATAATAATATAATATATAATAAATAAATATTATTATATTTTTTCATTGTAAATCCAGATGATATTTAAACTTTTGGTATTTTAATTTTAACTTTTACTTTAAAAAACAATATATTATTGTATTGTAAATATCAAATATTTAATATCATAATTTTAAAATATATTTTTTTTACCCACCATTTCATATCATCATCATATTGTATTATATTGTATTATTTTTTAATTTTGAGTTCATACATACTAATTAGAGGAATATTCAGATCTAAAATGAGCCTCCTAAGTAAGTTTTTCAAAAAAACATCATTGTCCTTAAATAACTAATGCATATGTCTCTCTCTAAACCCATATAACAATATATACTTAAGGTATTACATAAAAGTCAAATGAATAATATATTATGTAATATAATAAATATAATATATTATGTTATATATTAATTTATATTATAAATATAATAATATAATATATAATAAATAAATATAATATAATATAAATAATATAATAAATATAATATAATATATTATATATTAATTATAACATAATAACATACAATATATTAAGTTATATATTAATTTTATATTACATATAATATATAATTAACAATTGAATTAAACATGTAGATCATAACAGTTTGTTATCCCTTATCTTTATTCCCTCTCTTTATTTGCGAGTAAGAAATTGTATGGCTCCTAATAGCTAATTCAATTCTAATATTGATTATAACAACAATTAACATGTAAATAGGATATCAAAAAATGACATAAAGCATAAATACATGTAATTAATCCACATAAGAAAACTATTTAAAGAGAATAATTCATACAAATTAAAATATTTAATATTCTAAATATTTGTATGTTTTTTACATGTTTCTTGGTTAAGTTTGACATTTATGCATCCTTATAGTATAGTAAAAAAATGTTGAATTAAAGATTTTGAGACTATTAATTATGGGAATATAAAAACATATGACCAAATTACAATTAAGAGGAAGTTAAAATATCACAAAGATTTTATAAATACTAATTGAGATTATCATAGCTACTTTTAAATCTTCATTATCAACTTATGAACAAATGCAATATTCTCAAAATGAGGACCAATTCTCACATCATACTTTCAAGTAAACTAGTTTGTAAAATTGTGATACAAATTAAGATTGAAGATTAATATAATTTACGTTTAACTTGCCCAAACTTTAATTAATAACATAAGACATATCTTTACCCATTTTTATAACTTATTTACTTTTCAAGACCTCCTAATTACAAAAAAATGTTAAACTTGGTATTTTCATTTTCATCATGTTCAAATATAAAAATGACAACATAATAACTTAAGAACTATTGTAATCTAACATATTTAAATATATCCTTCGTACTATATACAATTAATACATCAAAACATTTCTAAAAGGCAGGTATAAGAAGCTTTGATGCTAATTTCACTTGTTTTAGACATGAGTACTTTATTTTAGATATATTAAAAAACAAAGTACTTAATTAAGAGTACTTTACTTTATGGAGAAAATTATAGAACATGACCTAACATCAACATCAACATAAACATATAAATTAAATACCTCAACATATGAATTAAGTACATCAACATGAACAAAAAAATGTTATATATATATATGAAAAAATAAAATAACTTCTATAATGTACATATATATCTGGTCAACAACATAAATAATTTCTATAACTACATATCTAGTCGTAGTCTCTAATGAGAAGCATGTTGTGGAGGAATAGGTGATGCACCCTACTCATCCAGGTGAGGTGAAGGAGGAGGAGGAGGAGCAAGTACTGAAGAAGAAGCGCCATCACCACCTTGATCAACATCACCTCCCTGAGGAGGAGGTACTAAAGCATAAGCACCATCACCACCTTGATCAACATCACCACCCGGAGGAGGAGGCACTAAACAAGAAGTGCCATGATCACCACCATGATCAACATCACCACCTGGAGGAGGAGTAGGAGGTACTGAAGCAGACGCGCCATAACCACCCTGATCAACATCGCCACCTCGAGGAGGAGGAGAAGGAGGTACTGAAGTAGAAGTTCCATCACCATCCTAATCAACATCACCAGCTGGAGGAGGAGGAGGAGGTACTAAATAATAAGTTTCATGATCACCACCCTAATCAACATCACCATCCAGAGGAGGAGGAGGAAGTATTGAAGTAGAAGCTCCACCACCACCCTCATCATCATCAGTACTGGAAGATGTGTCATCCCTACAAGTAACCTGGAAACTCCAACAATATGGCGCGTAAGAGACGTCATATCGTGGGACAAGTCTATCCAAAGTTGCAATATATCAGGGTCATCCTTGATGTCTCACTTATGGATAGGGTGAACTCCCACAAGAAACAAAACTGCAATCAGTCGGTCACACACCTCCATCTTATATCTAATATCGGGCCTACACTGCATGTCAGGTGGTACATGTGGCTGAGGACCCTAACCCGCAAAAAACTAAGCCATCTTCTCATATGCATCAGGTGGTGGGGGAGGAGGCATGTCCCCAAGGAATGCGCCAACATCTACAAAATATAACACAAGTTAATAATTAGTTGACAATTTCATTAAACAATTTAATAAAAAAATATTAACGAACATGCTAGAATAAAATTTATTCGGATTAAGTAAGACAATAAAATGAAAGTACAAGATTAATTTAAATCTTACCTCAATGATTGGGTGGCTCATCCAATGTGAAGAGGATGTTGGTAAATCCTTGTGAATCCATCCCCACGTAAGGGCACAACACCATCACGAACACGTGATCTACCTCACTGGCTAATAGATGAAGTGCCTCCTTGGAAATCCTAGCTAAAAAATTGGGCATGCACCTCAATCATCGATTTAGGAGGCTGATGGAAAAAATTAGGTCTCATCTCTAGAAACATCTAAAAAAGAAAAAAAACAACTCTGAAGCAAATGGGAATTTCTCCCTCCCATTTATCATAGCACGACATCTATCCAATGTTATATAAAAATGCGGCAAGAAAATGGAAGACCACCTAATAAGTCATGGATTTTGTATAAAAGAGCACAAATGTTCGAGCATACATTTTTTGGATTTAAGCATAGAATTCCAAAGGGAACAACGTGCAGTGCAAAAGAAGGAAGACCAACAAGACAAAGAGAAAATGAAGTATTGTGCGACAGGATTTGCAGAAATCTAGCGCATATGTGGAAAAACCTATTCATGTTAGGGTTAGGGTTTTGGAGTCATAATGTAAGGGTTTTTACCAACTTTTTGTAGTATAAATAGAGGATGGATGAGGTAGATTGAGGTATCTTTTTGTTGTCTTTGTTAAGAGAGATAAATTACTATTGAAGAACCATTTTGATTCTGAGTTTTGTATTGTTGAGAGCTATGGAGCTCAGATGGAGTCAATATTGAGATGTAACTGAGGGTCAGGTCGCAAGTTGTGGAGCTTGGTGCGACATTGGTCTTCCTCACCACTATTCACATATTCCATTATGTAATGTGCACAACGTTATTTTTTATGAAGAATAAGAAATAAGAAGAAGATATTTGTGGACGTAGCCCTAGGGGAGTGAACCACGGTAAAACCCTTTATTGCAAGATGTATTAATGCTTTTTTTATTTATGCAATTATGGATGAATGGTTAGATGAATAAATGTGTTAGGGTTTACTTACTGTGCACACTAGAATATGTATGCATGAGAATGAATATTATGAATGAATGAAATAGTAGAACTAATGAATGGTATGATAGAATGCACGTTTAAGTAGAAATAGAAGTAAAAGAACACCCCAAACCCCTTGCATGATTACAGACACTTGCATTATGAAATCACCCATAATCCATCTCGGGTGAGACTGCATTGTGCACTCTGTGCACGGTGTAGTCTTTTGGTTTACCAGAAGGGTCGATGGTGAATTGATTTTTTTGGAGAACTAAGGTAGAACCCAGGTCAACCCATACATCCAATAAATGGTTTCGCTGCCGGTTGGAACTCAGAAGAATGTCTATGAAGGGGTTTGGTGAAGAAGATTCAGTGGTAAAAAGGGATGTTCAAGCCATGGAATCCTATGAAAAAAGAGATTGAAAGATGGTTGGAAACAAAGCAGTTGGAGTTCACATAGAAATATAATAAGGGTTCCAAGTATACATCATGTCAGTACCTGCAGAGGTATGTGTTTACTTATTTGCATGAATCATATTTCTATTATTTTCCAAAGTTATTACATGAGTGGTTATTGAGGTTGAAAGATACCCACCCAACTAATTGGATTAGGCTAGTAGAGTGGACTGTTGAAAATAGTGCACGATTGGAAAAGTTTAATAAAAAATTCACACACGTAGTGGATTTTTGGTTAGATAGTATTACTATGGGGTTTATCACTGAGTTTGTAGTAGATAGAGTGAATTCATATACTATTGTAGAGAAGGATTTATTGAATGGACCTTGAGGGAGGTACATCAGGTCACTCTACATATCAATCAAAATCTTACTATGTGATCAAGGAGTGATGTAATACCCCTAGGTTGAATCCAATTTTGAATGTAAATGCAAATGTACTTAAGCTGGTGAACTATTTGATATCATTTTTATATGCACCTTCCATGGTATAGTGCGCACATGCATTGCGCAGTAAATGATGAAGTGTGCACATTCCAGGATACCGCGTGCAACAAACTTAAGTGCACATGATTTTGAGGTCAGGGAGCCTTTGTGTATATGTTTTGTTTTATAGGTTGGTGAGGCAGTTATTATAAGCTAGGAGGCTTATGTTTTTTATTAGGACAGAGAGACTAGATGCTAAAGGCGAGTGAGCCTATTTTTGTATGTGTCTTGTCATTAATATAAAATACATCGCTGTGCACAGACCGACCACGATAAAAGAGTATGGGGGACTAAACTCCACTATTTAGGGAAAGGGGGGGCTAAAAGTTGAGGAAAAGGGCTAAGTTAGGGAGCTTAAGCCAAAAAAAATATTATATTAATATTCCTTAAAGTATAAAGTATGGATAATTATTTTATCCTAAGTTCTAATGATGGGGACAAGTGGGCCAAAGTAGCTCCCAACATGACAAGTGTCAAGTTGGGAATATGCATACATATAGCTTGGACTTAGTTCATTTTCCTATCATACCATCATCATTGACACACTCATTGAGCTTCCCTTCGTACCTTTCTGTTACTATCACTGTACCTAAACATGTATCCGTACCCATACATTTTTTTGTACTTGGTTAGCTTGGGAGTTGGATTAAAGAAGTGGGTTGTTAGGCCTGTGGAATACTGAAGAGGTGAGTTGTCATGCCCATGAGAAATTTCTCTTTAGGTGAGATAATTATTGTGAATTTATTTCTTGAAAGTGCTAAACTACAACTACAAGACTCTGAGACTTCATGTCCGACCTGTTGCTGAAGCCCCAAAAAGGAAGTGGGGTAGCCGAGGGATTGTTGAGTAGAGAAGGGGAACACTTCCTGGGGTGGGACAATCATGTGGGGAATGGGGGACTGTAGGTTGTTAGTTTGAGTGGCACCAGTGACAGAGTCTTTCTCATTGTCTAAGATACATCAGCTTAGTTAGGAATCTGTATACCCGGGAGGAGTTTAGTCCCAACTCAGAGGTGACCCACTACTGAGAGTGATGAGCAGTGTGGTCTAAGGCTGGGAGGTTCTTGGAAGGTCTGCATGCAATTGGTGATATTCTTACCAAGATAAGTGTCAATTGTGTGTTAATTTATATGTTGCATTATTATTTATGTGTTTTTCTTGTGCGTGGTTTATACCTGTCTTTATATTTATGGGTATTTCCTATCTATGTTGCATGTATATGTTTATTGTTATTTATGTAGTAATCTGTTCATTTACAAAATGTATTTGTCTGTTTTAATTTTTATATACAAAGTTCCGCAAGAATTTTTGTGTGTGTATGTTTAATTGCATACAATTCGAAAATTTTATGTGGTATAGCCCAGTTGGATGTTGGGGATGTTACAAAATGGTATCAGAGTGATTTCTGGAGTAGCATGGCCCAACCTGGGTGGTTGGGGATGTTTCAATATGGTATCAGAGCTTCAGTTTTCAACGCTGAGCCTGGATGGGCCGAGCAAGGTGAGTTGAAGCGAAATTTCACAGAGGATTGATTTCGAAGTGGCCAAAATTCAAGTTACAAAGTGTCCATGGTAAAATGAAACAACAATTGCGTGGAATTGGGAAAAAAAATCAAGTTATAGAGCGTCCATGGTAAAAAGTAACAACAATTGTGCGGAATTAGGAAAAAGCCCCAATTTTTGTTGTTAAATTCATGGGAAAATTGAGAAATTTGGCCGTGTGGTGAGATATTATTGATTTGATATATGTTCTAGCAAATTTAGACCTAGAATTGGTCGAATTTGAAGTTACAGTGAATCCATGAAAGATGGAGCAAGATTAATTAATTAAAATTCTCAATTCGTGAACTGAGTTTGAAAAAATTTCTTCAAGAAATGTCAACCCACAACGATTTGTTGTTGCAGAGGTTGAATTGGTGTTATCGGGGTGAAATTGAAAAAATTTCATAGTTGCAGAATGTCTATGGTAAAAATTGAGAAAAAGTTAAGCAAAAGCCCCTATTTCTGCAGCGAAATTCATGAGGAATTGATGCTCATAAAAATGAATGTGCACAGGTTGGTGCACTAAAAATGCATGATGTGCAATGAAAATCTTGTGATATGTGGAAAAATATTGGCATGCGGGTGTGAGTGCAAACATTTGGCGTTGCGTGGAAAAATATTGGCATGTGGGCGCGTGCGCTAAAATTTGGCGTTATGCGGAAAAATATTGGCGTGCGGGTATGCGTGCTAAAATTTGGCATTATGCGGAAAAATATTGGAGTGCAGGTACGTGCTCTAAAATTTAGCATTGTGCAGAAAAATATTGGTGTGCAGGTGCACGTGCTAAAATGTGGCATTGCGTGGAAAAATATTGTCGTACAGGTGCACGCACTTAAATTTGACATTGCGCGGAAAAATATTGGCGTGCGGGTCTGCGCACTTAAATTTGGCATTGTGTAGTGAGGATTGAGTGGTGCATGCGTAATACTGGCACGCGTGTTGTGAACATGCATAATAAAGGCATGTGTGGTGTTCGCAGTATTGACATAGCGCAAAGGAATTTTGTTAGTGCACGCGTAATGCGAGTATATGTTGTTGCGCGACAGTTTAGTTAATGGTGCGCGTGGAGTACTGGTGCACAGTGGGGGCATACTAAACTTTGGCATGGTGCAACGCGTATATTAAAATGCGTTCAGAATATTAGCGTGCGACGGGTATTAGTGCAAGAAGGAAAATTGTGCATGGTGGATATTGGCGCACAACAAAAGTAGTGCGCACCAGTTATTGGCACAACAAAGAAGTGATCCACATTGGTTATAGGTGTGCGAAGCATGAAATACCTTATGGTGTTGTTTTGCATGCTAAATATGGGTGTACAAGTTCAAATTTGTGCGCGCGAAGTCATTTGGAAGGTCAACAACAACATAAAACCAACGATTTTATGCAACATTTTATATTGTTTGAACGTCATGTTTTTGCGGCGCGTTTTTTAGGCCCTAAAATATGTTTTTTGCCACTAAAAAACTACGAGAACAGAGTATACCAATGTACACTATGTCTTCGCAGCTCAAATAAAAGATCCCGGAGAGAAATTTCTAATTGTGTAAATCATTCGTCAAACAGATCTTTTATGAGGAAGTTACAGGACAAACAATGGAGGGTAAATTTTATGACCCAACTAACTTCGAAGGGCCATAACTTTCTGCTTTGAAATCAGATTGAGGTGCAGGAGAAGTCATTTGAAATATATTGAACCATAGAAGACATTCCTAGATCTAAATTAAATTTCTGGGCATGTTAAAAATGTTAAATATGAAAAAGAAGGTACATGTAGCATTCCAGACCAAAAACACGAGTTGGCCTAGAACTTCAGCAAGTTGTAACTAGCATCCCAAAACCCAGAAAAAGGTGAAACTTGGAAAGACTTTCCAAAATATGTATATGAAGAAACCCAATTTATATCCTACTAAAAATTCAATGGAGTAGGTGAAAAAATGCATAATTACAATGCAGATTTGCACCAAGTTGAAGAGTGAACAAAAAACAAATAATGGACAATTTTCAAATAACCATAACTTTTTGCTCAAGACTTTGAATTGAGAATGGAAGCAAGCATTGGAAAGGTGTTGGACACTAGAATATAATTATTCACCTGGAAAATTGATCTGGGAATTCAATTTTTCAGGAAATCAGAAGACAGAATTACGATATATTATTGAACCAAAATGGTTCATATTTTTCATGAAATTGATGAGTCGGTTAACCTGAAAAAGTTTTCTTGGTTGCACATTTTGCAGAGTTAACAACAACTAGATCAGATCAGGATCAACAGAGAATGCAAAGGAATGGAATATCCACAAGGGACATACATCCAGGAATATGAAATTAGAGGGATGGATGTCCATTTGGGCATTGAAGGAACAAAATCCAATGGACATGGAGAAGGAAGGGATAAAAACATGAATATGTTAGAGACCATTAAAAATTTGCAGAAGGATGTCCAAAGACATAAGTTGATAATTAAAGGCTAAGAAATCCAAGGAGAAACAAGAGGACTTCAACATGAAGTTAATGCAGAGCTTGAATGTAATAGAAAAGAAATTGGATAAGGAGAGTGGCTCAAGCAAATTAGTAAGTCACAGGTCTCCTGATGAGAAAAGAAGAACAAGAAGTGTTAGAATCCATCGCCATCACTCCCTGAGGCATTCCAATAAGAAAGCATACAGTAGCTCAAGTACATCCCCCGTTAGGAAGCATAAGAGGTCTGGGGTGGATGAACTACGAGAAGAAATGAACAAAATCAAACATCATGCATTTGATGGTGAGCACAAGAAGGATGAAGATGCAGAGACATGGTTTTTGGGAATGAGAAAGTATTTTCAATTGCATAATTATTCATCTAATGCAGAAGGGAGAATTTCCATATGTCAACTCAAGGGAAAGGCATCCATGTGGTGGGATCAGCTTGTGCAGGTACATCACATTAAAGAGAAAAATGTTACTTGGAAGGAATTCAAAAAGTATTTTGAAAAGAAATGCTTGACTAAGAGATACTATGACAAGAAAATGAAAGATTTCTTTGAACTCAAGCTTGGGAGTATGACCATAGATGAATATAAAAGAAGGTTTTTAGAACTGTTGAAGTATGTTTCTTTCATTAAGGATGAGACACTTAAGATTCAAAGGTATTTGAGTGGATTTCCATCATTCATCAGTGACAAAATACAGTATAATGATCCCAAGACATTGGAGGAGACCATAAGGCAAGATAAGTGCCTATATGATCAGCAAAAAGCAAGGCCAACTTTCCAAACATCTTGGGAAGACAAGAATAAATTCAAGATGGATCAGAGGAAGAAGGGATCTAAGCCACCATTTTTCAGAAATAATCCTCAGGGACAACCAAATTCTAGAGAACCCTGAACGATTCAGACATGGGGTCAAAGGCCAAGGAAGCCAACTATTCAATGTTGGGGTTGTAAAGGATATCATATGTTCAGATATTGTCCTCACATAGGTGAAAATGTGAGGATTGTTCACAATGTACAACAAGATAAAATAGTGGAGGACATGGGCATAACTGTACCAAGGATCTATGCATCCTTGGACAAAAAACAAGCAGAGTATCAACCACATATGATTTAAGTGGAAGGTATGATCAACAACCAAACTATTGTTATTTTAATTGATTCAGAAGCTAGTCATAGTTATATAGAGCCTAAGATGGTGGAAAGTTTTCATTTTCCTAGAAGTAAGCATGGAAAATCTTGGTTGGTGTAGTTGGCTACCAGAGCCAAAATAAAAGTTAATGAGGTGGTTAAGTCATGTCCTATGGACATGAATGGACTGAACACACAGACATATTTGAACATTTTTTCTTTAGGTTCCTATGACTGTGTAATTGGGATGGATTGGTTGGAGCAACATCATGCTATCTTAGACTGACATAACAAGGCATTTACTTACTTGGATGAGGAAGGGAACTTAAGGAAAGTGCAGGGAATTCCCAAGGCAGTGACCATCAAAGCAATTTCAGCATTGCAGCTGAAGAAATGTTACAGAAAATGGTTTCAAATATTTGCATCTCATATGGAAGAAATACCTACAGATAGAGTGTTAAATATTGAAGATTATGCAGTCCTAAAAGAGTTTGAAGATGTGTTTAAGGAAATACCAGGATTACCCCCTAAAAGAGACATTGATTTCTCTATAAATTTGATGCTTGGAGCAGTTCCAATAACCAAGACTCCCTACAGGATGAGTACACCAGAATTGAAGGAGTTGCAAATGCAACTTGAAGAGCTCCTGAAGAAGGGGTATATACACCCAAGTGTGTCACCTTAGGGTTCCCTAGTTTTATTTGTGAAGAAAAAGGATGGAACATTGAGACTTTGCATTGAATTTAGGCAGTTGAACAAGGTAACTATGAAGAATAAGTATCATTCCCAAGGATTGATGACCTCTTTGATCAGTTGAAAGATGAAAAAATATTCTCCAAAATTGATCTCAGGTCAGGTTATCATCAAGTAAGAATTAAATAAGAAGACACCAATAAGACTGCTTTCATAACAAGGTATGGTCATTATGATTTCACAGTGGTGCCCTTTGGATTATCAAATGAACCAGTTGTCTTCATGTGTTTAATGAATGGTATTTTCAGAGAATACTTAGATAAGTTTGTCATTGTATTTTTAGATGACATTCTTATATATTCTAAGTCAGAGGAAGATCATGAACAACACTTGAGGATGTCATTACAAGTATTAAGGGAGCATCAGTTGTATGCCAAATTGAGAAAGTGTTCATTTTATCAGAAGCAAATTCATTATTTAGGACATATCATTTTAGAGGATGGGATAGCAGTGGATCCTGAGAAGATAGAAGCCATTAGAGGATGGTCATATCTAAATAATGTGTCAGAGGTCAGATCATTCATGGGCCTTGCAGGCTACTATAGAAAATTTATTGAGGGATTCTCAAAGATTGCACACCCAATCACTTCCTTGCAAAATAAGGGTGTGAAGTTTCAGTGGACATTAGATTGTGAAAAGAGTTTCCAACACTTGAAGAAATTATTAACAAGTACTCCAATTTTAAGGATTGCAGATCCAAATGAAGACTTCATTGTATGCATCGATGCATGTAAAGAAGGACTTGGTGGAGTCCTCATTCAAAATGGGTTTGTTGTATGTTATGAATCAAGGAAGTTGAAGGAGAATGAAAGGAACTATGTCACATGATTTGGAGCTGGAAGCCATAGTGCATGCCTTGAGGAAGTGAAGGCACTACCTCATGGGAAAAAGGTTTGAGTTGAGGACAGACCATAATGGTCTGAAATATTTATTTGATCAACCAACTCTAAATGCTAGGCAAAGTAGATGGTTATAATTTCTTAGTGAATATGACTTTGATATAAATCATATCAAGGGGAAAGAGAACAAAGTGGTTGATGCACTCAGCAGAAGAGTGCATGAGTTGCATGCTACATCCATTAGCATGTACCAATCAAATTTGAAAGACAAAATTTTTAAGGCTGCAAAATCAGATTTGCAATACAAGGAATTAGTGGCAAAGTTACAACAAGGTAATTTGCAGTAGAAAAATGAAGAATATAAGCTAGATAATGATGAAATTCTCATGTACAGGGGAAAAATTTATGTACAAAATTCCCAGGAATTGAAAAATATGATATTGAGATAAATGCATAATGTGCCTTATGCTGGGAACCCAGGTTATGAGAAAACTATTGCAGACGTCAAGAGCCAATGTTATTGGCCAGGCATGAAGAAAGAAGTTGTTGATTTTATTGCCAAATGTTTGGAATGTCAAAAGGTAAAGGATGAGCATAGACACTGAGTTGTTTTTCTACATCCATTACCCACTCCTGAGTGGAAATGGGAAGTTGTAACAATGGATTTCATCACCAAACTTCCCAGAACAAACAAGCACTGTGATTCTATCATGGTAGTGGTGGATAAGCTTCCTAAATTTGCCCATTTTATTCTAGTAAACTTCACTCACAAGGAAACCAACATTGTTGATGTTTATATGAGAGAAATTGCTCAATTACATGGTATACCCAAGAAAATTGTGTATGACAGAGATCCAAAATTTACCTCAAATTTTTGGAAGGGATTATTTAATGGATTAGGAACAAATTTGAATTTTAGAACAACTTATCATCCAAAATCAGATGGACAAATAGAGAGGGTGAATCAAGTGATTGAGGATATGTTGAGGATGTATGTGATGGATAAATCATCAAAATGAGAAGAATACATGCACTTAGTAGAGTTTTATTATAACAATGGGTTACAAACATCTCTGAAGATGAGCCCATTTGTGACACTTTATGGCAAAAAGTGCAACACACCGGTAAGTTGGGATAATCCAACAGATAGAGAAGTGGTTGGGCTAGATTTACTCAAGGAAATGGAGGAGAAAATGTTGAAAATAAAATAAAATTTAAAGGCTTCCCGTTGGTCACTATAATTGCTTAATTAATTTCAAACAACCAAGTGAAACATAAATTATCAACCCAGGGAAGTCTTTTGTTTCAAAGATAGCTGCGCACTATATATGCTCAATTCCAAAAGAACTTAGTGTTGTAGTAAAGAAAATTATTCTATCTATACTTGCTGGAATGAACTGAAGCTCTGGATTGAATCACCGGAAAGTAATCTCCCTATTGCAATTATTTATAGTTCAAATTAAGAATCCTGGATTACATTTAAAATAACATTGCAATGGGTAAGAACAACTATCTTGCAATCAGAGAACAGGACCCTTACTCTCAAACAGAGACTCAGTACTAACATTCTTTTATGAAAGCACTAATGCAGAAAACAATGAACTCTATCTAACAGAAAACAAAGCACTTAGCTCCTTTCTGTCTAAGCAGGAGTCTTGAGCCTTACTTCTGTTTAGCACACTTGTGAGATTGAGGTCTACAGAGAACAGGGCAATCTGATTCCTTCCTTTCTGAGCAGGGATCTCTAACCCAATTTCTGGCTAACACAGGAAAGTATACAGTGAATAGGATGTTTTGGTTCCTTCCTTTCTAAGTAGGAACCCTTAGTCCAATTCCTGGCCAACACACTTGCGGGGGTAAGGAAACCTACAGAAGACAAGGTGTTGTAGTCCCTTCCTGTCTGAGCAGGGACACTTTAACCAAATCTCTGCTAGCACACTTG
>ML779041.1:604730-667935 GCA_009831015.1 Picea engelmannii
GGGGTGAATCTTGTGAAGAAGGTGGGCCCTCCCTTCTCACAAGATTCCCCTGAAACGGGAAAACTTAGAGACAAATTATCAAAGCAGTCTTCTATTCATCTGTTGAAATATCACATTACAATTTGGAAAGATTGAACACCTCCGCTTCTCTGAAGTTCTTAGTACATAAAAACTTGGATCCCTCGAATGGTGATTTCCTCTGAATTTAAAGGGAAAATCCCATCGATACAATCATTACAAGGAAGATCTGAATCCTATACTAAATCGGATTTTCTTTCTAAATTAGCATAGGGTGTCCTATTCTCACGTAACTGACTGCTAATGTAGGGGCTGGACGAGGCATTGTTGTTACGGCTGGTGTAACGGCTTCTCACATGGCTGCTGATGCTGTTTCAGCATCACAATTCACGTCCTGTTCAGCCACGTGAATTGCGCTTTTGATTGTGTCGGCTTTGATTGCTAGCTGTCAGGACTCGTGTTTCAACATCATGGCGGCCTCCTCTGTGTCTTAGCATCTGCACTTCTGAACTGAGTGCCAGCTCCGTGTTCAACATCTGCATCCCCGAACTATGTATTTGCTCCGTGTTTCGGCTTATGCGTCCTCAGATTGTGTAGCAGCTCTGTGTTTCAGCATCTGTATCTTCGGACTGTGTAGCAGCTTCCGTGTTTCAGCATCGGTTCAACAGTGACTTTAGACAGTTCAGTGTTTCAGCATCGGCCTTGAGTACAATTCTGCAAATAAGGACACTTATGCGCTTCTAATCGATGGTTAGGTCCAGAAGTAATGTAAAGTATTATGCAAAACAGATTAAACATATAGTAATGAGAAAGGACGTTGTGTACCTTGGAGTGATCAGATGAAGTGATAATATGAGGCTAAATACAGTTGGTCAAGGGTATAATAATGGCAAAAAGAATGGAAAAAAGGGTACATTGTGTGGTCCTAACACTTCCCAGGACAAGCAGAAAAGATATGTTGATAAGGGAAGAACTCACAGGGAATTCAAAGTGGTTGATCATGTATTCTTGAAGGTTAAGGCCAACAAAAGTTCCCTAAAGTTAGGAAATCATTCAAAGTTAGTAGCTCGCTATTGTGGGTCGTTTGAAATCCTAGAAAGGATTGGTCCAGTAGCTTATATGATTGCATTGTCTACATCTATGTCTGTTCATAATGTATTCCATGTATCATTGCTCAAGAAATATATACATGATGCTAATCATGTATTTGACTGGAATGTGATTCAAGTGGAGCAAGATGACGCTATCCAAGTGCATACGGTACACATTATGGATTGTAAAGGTCCAATGGACTTGGTATGGTCCTGAGGACAGTACTTCGGAGCATGAGGATGCAATGAGGGAAGAATACCCTCATCTTTTTAAAGATTTTGGAAATCTTGTTGATATGTGTACATAATGCACTGAGGATAGTGCATAAATAAGGGGATGGGATTGTAATACCCTGAGGCTGAACCCAATTTTAAATGTAAATGCAAATGTACTTAAGTTGGTGAGTTCTTTGATATCATTTTTATATGCACCTTCCATGGTATAGTGAGCACATGTACTGCACAGTGAATGATGAAGTGTGCACATTCCAGGATACTGCACCCAACAAACTTAAGTGTGCGTGATTTTGAGGCCAAGGATCCTTTGTGTATATGTTGTGTTTTATAGGCTGGTGAGCCAATTATTATAAGCTAGGAGGCATATGTTTTGTATTATGCCAGAGAGCCTAGATGTTAAAGCCCAGTGAACCTATTTTTGTATATGTCTTATAATTAATATAAAATACATCGATGTGCGTAGACTGACCATGATAAAAGAGTATGGGGGACTAAACTCCACTATTTAGGGAAAAGTGGGGGCTAAAAGTTGAGGAAAAGGGCTAAGATAGGGAGCTTAAGACAAAAAGGAATATTATATTAATATTCCTTAAAGTATAAAATATGGATAATTATTTTATCCTAATTTATAAGGATGGGGACAAGTGGGACAAAGTAGCTCCCAATATGACAAGTGTCAAGTTGGGAACATCCATACATATAGCTTGGACTTAGCTCATTTTCCTATCATTCCATCATCATTGACACACTCATTGTGCTCCCCTTCATACCTTTCTGTTATTTTCACTGTACCTGAACCTGTATTCCTACCCATACTTGTTTTTGTACCTGGTTAGCTTGGGAGTTGGACTAAAGAAGTGGGTTGTCGGGCCCGTAGGATACTGAAGAGGTGGGTTGTCAGGCCCATGTGAAATTTCTCTCTAGTCGAGAGAATTGTTGGGAATTGATTTCCTGAAGGTGCTAAACTACAACTACAGGGATCTGAGACTTCATGTCTAGCATGTTGCTAAAGCCCTGAAAAGGAAGTGGGGAAACCGAGGGACTATTGAGAAGAGAAGGGGCACACTTCCTAGGCTAGGAAAAGCATGTGGGGAATGAGGGACTATAGGTTTTTAGTTTGAGTGGCACCTATGACAGAGTCTTTCCCGTTGTCTGAGATACATCAGTCTGGTTAGGAATCCCTTTACTGAGAGTGATGAGAAGTGTGGTCTAAGGCTGGGAGGTTCGTGGAAGGTCTGCACGTAGTTGGTGTTATTCTTACCAATATAAGTGTCAATTGTGTGTTAATTTATATGATGAATTATTATTTATGTGTTTAATTTTATGGGTTTTTTCTGTGTGTGGTTTATACCTGTCTTTATATTTATGGATATTTCTTTTCTATGATGCATGTATATGTTTACTATTATTTATGTAGGAATCTGTGCATTTACAAAATGTATTTGTATGTTTTAATTTATATATATATAACTCCACAAGAATTTTTGCGTGTGTATGTTTAATTCCATACAGTTCAAAAAATTTATGTGGCATAGCCCAGTTGGATGGTAGGGATGTTACAACATGTTATAAAAGTGTTTTTTGGAGTAGCATGGCCCAGCCTGAGTGGTCGGGGATGTTACACGTGATGACCATGGAATCAGATAGCTATATCACTCTATGTGCATGGAGTAGTTGGGGGAAGCACTAAGGAAGATCTGAGAAATGGAGAAGGCTCTGGAGAGTATCCAGAACAAGGAAGAAATGGACCCCATCATTATGGATGATGAGCAGACTAGGGAAATCATAAGCAAATAAGGTATGATGCATAACAGATGACCCTATCAGTATAAGATGAATACGAATAAGAGGGAAGTAGTCATGTGAGAAGGCTTGGACAATGATGAGGAAGAGGTAGAGGATCTCCACTCCACGAGGAAGATTGAGGATATATTGTGCACCACATATGAGAGGAAAACCAGAGGTCATGGGTACGACGTAGAAGAAGGCTCTCCATTCTAGATCCAAATTAGTGTGGAACCCACAACCCCATGTATGAATAAGAAATATGAAGAAGAATCGGTTAACCAATAAGTGGTTAGTTGTAGAATATTTTTTATAGGACATGGGTCCAGTAGTAGAAGTGCAAGTTCAACAAATAGCATTCAAGTATCTACACCACGTAGAGGTGGTAGTTCAACAAATTTCACAATGGTAGGAAAAGATCTAACTATTAGGTTACCAAATTTATGAGGGGACGACTAAGATGATCCAGAAAAGAATTTGTTCATATGTGAGAAGATGTGGGAAGCAAAGAAGATTACAGATGAAGATACAAAGGTTGTGCAGTTGTAAATCACATTCAGAGACCACACATTAGACTAGTACATGGGTCTCATAACAAATAATCCAATAGGAATTCCTACAAATGTAGTAGAGATGAAAAGGAAATTAATAAATGAATTTCAGAAACCAAACTCAGAAGAACAGTTTATGAATGAAATAATAGAGATCAAGTAGAAACCAAGAGAATCAGTCTAGGAAGTGGACCAGAAGTTCAAGAGGCTAAAAGGTAAGTTAAAGTACACTATTACTAATACGCGACACATATATTTGTTTGTTAATTATTTGTTTCCACACTTGAAGTATCCTTTGAGATAGCGGAAATTCCAAAGTCAGGTTGTGGCTCTACAGGAAACCTTACAGCTAGAGGAAAACCAGTACAAACATATAGATCTAGTTGTGGAGGAGATGAAGAAAGATTTGAAGAAATTAGCATTCCATTTGAATCGAAACAAGGGAAAGGACAAAAGAGAATATGTCTAGTATACAATGTGCAATACAAAATACCATCACAAGAATGAGTGTCCATTATTTGCGCAGTATATTGGAGTGGGTATGCCAAACCCTTTAGCTTCAGGAGGACCATGGTGTGAGATTTTCAAAACATATGGGCATGATCCCTATCATTTTCCCCTAATGAAGAAGTATCAGACAGTACAAAAGATAACATTTTATAACATTTGTAAGTCAGTTGGACATGAAGACAAGGACTGCATAACCTTGGAGATGATGAAGGAAAGGATTGTAGATACATACAGGGTGCATGTTGATCATGTAACAAGAAAATTTGCACAACGGTCGTAGTATAAAAACGCACAGTAGTTTCATTATAACAACGTGCAACAGCCATAGTATAATCCCACGCAATAGTTTCAATCACAAATGTTGTACAATAATGCACAACAATTTGGAGCACCACCATAGCAGTGTGCAACACCACTGCATTACAATAACACTCAACCACAGTATAATCAGGGACCTCAGTATAATACACCATGGTGAGATAATCAGGGAAACATAGGAGGATTCAGAGGAGGAGGTCGTGGAGGAAGAGGCTTTAGAGGAGGTAGAGGACCAGTTGTTTGTCATAATTGTAATAAACCAGGGAACTATGCAAGACACGACCCACAACCACCTACGACATGTATGTATTTTCACACAACCGACCATGAAACAAAAATTTTTCCAACACTTTTGATAAATATATAGGACAAGAGGAACCTGACCAATCAGAACATGCAATGGATTGGGGTGGAAAACATAGAAGAGGACGGGAAGAAGATTAACATAGTTACTAGAGGGGGAGATAAGACAGGAGAAGATGCACCCAAGAAGGATCAGGACCAGTACCAATGGGTCAAGAAAATACAACACCTGGACATAAGTTTGTTGCACGCAAAGAGAAAGAGATATTCAAAGAGGCTAGGTAAGAGATTGAGAAAGAAAATATTGGCAAGAGATTGAGAAAGAAAATATTGCATATACTTCATGGACTAAACCAGAAGATGAGATATCAGTGTATGGCATGCCTTTATTATTTGATCAGACCAATCAAGAGTAGTCTCATACCAAGTAAGTAACTTAAGAAACTTTTTGGGGTCATGTGTAAAATTGTTAAATGATAAAAATTCCTTATAAGTACTACAGAATTTGTTAGAAAAGTGTCATCCTAGGGAAGAAGGGGTAAAGATGGTGAATCAGGTCCAAAAAAAGAGAAGAACAAGCAGGGAATTCAGATTGAATGCCAATATATGAGATTTCAATATGGGGGATTTCGTAATAGATTTAGGGTCTGAAGTCAATGTTCTGCCAAAGAATAATTGGGAAGCTATGGGAGAACCTCAACTGGGGTATTCACCTATTCATTTAAAGTTATAAAATCACCACAGAGTAGTACCAATTGGAAGATTGAAAGGGATTCTAGTGGGTCTATAGGGTGTGTGCACCATGGTAGACATCGAATTCATTGACATAGTAGAAAATACTTTTCCATATCCATATTTGTTGGTACTAGATTTGGATTTTGATAACCAGACTATTATCAACTTGAAGACAAGAAATATGATCTTTGAATCGGGAGAGTACATAGTTATTGCACCATTGGATCCCTCAGAAGGAGGAAGGTATGTGGAACCTATGATAGAAAATATTCTTACAGAAGATGTGAATCAACTCTACAGAACTATCATTCACCAAGAGGATTATATCAAACCAATTGCATATGGCATGCTTAGTTGGAGGAATATTAGTTCTTGTTCTTCAAACTCTGACACAAAATTGGAAAAATGGCAATAGTGACTACATGAATTATCTACTAGGAGATGTGCCATAATGATGTGTTCATTGAGATGGGTTGGTACAGAGGTAAGACAACCTCTTACTTTTTATGGTTTGAATGACTTAGAAGAATTTTTAATGAATTTTGAGGTAGGGGTTACAGAAAATAAAATATTACCATCATTAGATATTTCTTTAAAATCTACACCTACAAGATGGTGGGGTACACACAAGACAAAGATCAACAATTGGTTTAGTACTGCAAAAGGTTACTACGCATCATATTTGGGGCAGAGAAGAAGCATAGATATGAGGAAAAATATGATGGATTTGGAAAACCTCAAGAACATGTAGATAAGTGTGTAGTTCAATGGATATCAGTACCACCAAAATAATGGCCATACCATTTTATTCACACTAGAAGGAATTCTAAAGAACTGGTACATAGAATAGGAACAACACAAAGAAACTGCTAACCCGGAAGAGATACAACATAATTTCATAATTACATTTGCCTTTGAGCATGAAAATCCAGAGATCGATACAATGTGAAAGTGGTAAGAGACAAGATATTTGAAGAACCAGAATTTGAAATAATTTCAGCATATCAAAACCGGGCTAGACAAAGAGTTAAACAATTGCTACATTATTATCATGTCGTAGAAGAAGAATGTCCAGCAAAAGATAATCCATGCATTATACAGATTCCAGAAGTGGAAGGTGAAAGGTAATTTGAAGGTCCCAAGATATATTCATAAGATTATGTTGCACCATTAAATATCAAGAAGGTAAACATTAGAACTACGGAAAACCCAAAGATGGCTAGTATTGGAGATTATTGGGATAATCAGATAGTAGAAAGAATCACAGAATTATTGTTCGAGTAGAGTGACTTATTCCCAATGAAATTCTCATAGATGAAGGGGTTATAAGGACAAATAGGATAGATGAATATACCTTTGAATCCAGAAGCTAAACCTATCAGACAGAGACCTTATATATTGAATCCAATGTACAAAGAGAAAGTGAAGGCAAAAATTGACAAGATGCTAGAAGCTAGTGTCATAGAACCTGTGGCAGAATCAAAATGGATCAGTCCTATGGTAGTGCATGAAAAGAAGCAAGGAGGGATCATGATTTGTGTAGATTTGAGAAAATTGAATGATTCTTGCTTACATGATCATTTTCCTTCCCCATTTACAGACAAGGTTTTGGAGAATGTAGGTGGCCAAGAAGTTTATTCTTTTATAGATGGGTTTTTCGGGATATCATCATATTAGGATCGCACCAGAAGATAGACACAAGACCGCATTTTATACAGAGTGGGAATCATTTCAGTATAAATTTATTCCATTTGGATTGAAGAATGCACCAACATTTTTTTCAAGGGTAGTAGTAGCATCTTTTGAGGACTTCATTCATAAGGTTTTGGAGTTTTACCTAGATGATTGGACAATGTTGAGTCTATTGAAGGATCATGTGGAAGTATTAAGGTTGATGTTAGACGAAGACAGTGTTAGATGTCATTGAATATCAAGAAATTTATTTTCAGTGCACCTTTTGGGATTTTGTTAGGACATGTGGTGTGTAAATAAGGTATGTTGGTGGATCCTACTAAACTTGTTGTCATAGTTAACTTACCACCACCAAAGTCATTGTGCCAGTTGAAGAGTACATTGGGCCATACAGGATATTACAAAATTTCATAAGGGGATATGCACAGATTACTGTGCCAATGGAGAAGTTGTTGAAGAAAGACACTAAGTATCATTGGAATGATGAATGTCAACAAAGTTTGGATATTTTGAAGGAGAAAATGGTTACTGCACCAATTTTAGTCTTTCCAGATCGAGAAAAAGAATTTCATGTGCATGTGGATGCATCTACAATAGCATTAGGATTAGTACTAACCCAACCATTAGAAGGTGATATAGATCACCCTATTGTGTTTGTCAGTAGAAATTTATCAGATTCGGAACAAAACTGTAACACTACAGAAAGGGAAGGATTAGCTATGGTGTATGCTTTGCAGAAATATAGACATTATTTGTTAGGGAAACATTTCAAGATGTTTACAAATCATTCTTCTCTAATATATTTAGTCAATAATCATGTGTTGAGGGGAAGGATACCCAGATGGCTAATTTTTTTCCAAGAATTTGACTTTGAAGTTGTATTGAAGCCTATGAGATTGAATGCAGGTCCAGATCACTTATCAAGGATAACTAATCGAGAAGAACCCAGTAACTTGGAAGATAAATTTCCATATGCACAATTGTTTTAAGTACAGATAGTTGATGAGTACTTTGTTGATGTTATTGAGTTTTTTAGTACATGATTTACACCAAGATAATTTACTATTGTACAGAAGAAAAATTTGGTGGTCAGAGCTACATATTATCAGTTGATTCTAGGTCATTTACACAAACTTGGAGCAGATAACATCCTAAGGAGATGTGTGACGGAGCATGAAATTCCTAGCATTTTATAGAGGCACATGAAGGCATAGCAGGAGGAAATTATGTAGGAAATCTTATTGTGCATAAATTATTGTGAGCATGATTATGATGGCCAACAGTTCATAAGGATTCAAAGGAATACTGTCAAAAGTGTGATGTTTTTCAAAGAGTTGGAAATCCATACAGGACAGGGATGATTTTAGGGGATAAATTTCACTCATGGGCTAATTTTCCATAGTTTTTCCCAAAAAAAGATTCGCTATTCTAAAAATGATTCGCCCAAATTGTATAGGATAAAATTATTTTACTTTACAAATAGCCAAAAAATTATACAAACTATATAAAATCCTTAGAAATGTGAATATTTTTAAAACATTTTATAGTTGGTATATGAAGGATTGTAAGATTCTACAAGGTTTCTACATTTAAAAAAAAAATTCAATCTTAAAATCATCCCTGATCCAGGAGGGATGAGATGCCATTAAGACCTCAAGTAACTTTACAAGTGTTTGATAAATGGGAAGTAGATTTTGTAGGTCCAATTAATCCACCAGCTAGAAGATCAGGATCTAGATATATTATTACAGTGATAGAATACTTGACCAGATGGGATGAAGCAACACCAGTACAAGATTGCAGTGTAGAGACTATAGCATGATTTTTATTTGAACATGTATTGACAAGATTTGGATGTAAAATAATATTGATGAGTGATCAAGGGACTCACTTCATCAATAGTGCAATTGAGGCAATGCTTGAAGAATTTAAGATACATCACCATAAGATCACTCTTTATCACCCTCAATCAAATGGAACAGTGGAAGCATTCAACAAGATTTTGGAGAATGCCTTGACAAAGGTTTGTAATGTGAACATAGATGATTGGGATTTGAAGGTACCAACAATACTTTGGGCTTATAGAACTACATGCAAAAATATAATGGGGAAAACACCCTTTAGATTGGTGTATGGAAAGAAAGCAGTAGTTCCCTTAGATTATTTGATACCAAGTTTGCGCATTGCAACAATTAAAGATATGACAGAAAGAGGTGTGATGCAAGAAATATTGGCTCAACTGATGGAATTAGAAGAGGACAAAATCATAGTAGGTTTGCATCAGGAGGTACAAAAAGCAAAGGATAAACCATGTCATCACAAACATATTAAGAAGAATAATTTTAAGGAAGGATATTTGGTTCTCCTCTATGACAGTAAGTATTTGTAGACATTTTAGAAATTTCTACAAGGAGCATCCTTCTTCAAGTACCAGTGATCAAATAAAAATTACTGATCTTTTTCCTTGAATGGTAAACGATGATGAGTCTTGTAATCTATATAATCCAGTTACTTTTGAGGAATTGAAAGATGTCCTCTTTCTTTTTAAAAAGGATAAGAGTCTAGGGCCGGATGGCTGGATAGTTGAATTTTTCACCTTCTTCTTTGATATAGTAGGGTCATATTTGTTGGAGATGGTGGAGGAATCAAGAAGGCTAGGATCTATTCCTAGAAGCTTAAATTCAACTTTTTTTACTTTAATTCTGAAATCCAACAAGTCGAGCACATTTGAAGACTATCGTCTGATTTAATTGTGCAACCTTTTCTATAAGGTGATCTCTAAAATTATTGCAAACTGTATTAAACCTTATCTATCTATATATCTCTTAGAATAACAACTGGGCTTTTTAAAAGGAAGGATAATTCAAGATGTGATTGGCACGTCATAGGAAAGTCTCCATAGCATCAAAAGGAAAAAAATGAAGCCGCTTGTTCTAAAGTTGGATCTAAGGAAGGCATATGATTGTATTGATTGGGTTCTTCTTAGAATGATTCTACTAAAAGGGGGTTTCAATTTACATATGTCAAATTGGATAATGTCATGTGTCACATATGCAACCTTTGTTGTCCTATTAAACGGTGAGGCCATTGATTTTTTCAAAAGAGGAAGGGGTTTACGTCAAGGTTGTCCCTTATCACCATTGATATTTATTATGGTGATGGAGGGCCTTAGTCTCTTACTAAAGGATAGTATCAGTGAAGGAAATCTTACAGGTATAAAAATCTCCAGATTATTAAATATCCTTCATATTTTGTTTGTGGATGACGTACTTATCATGTCAAAACCTTTCTTGTTAGAGTGGAAATAAATTTTCACTATTATAACTATTTTTTGTAAGGTGTCGGGACTGACTATCAATCAGTCAAAGACTATTGTTCACTATGAAGCACTATCAGAGGGTGAATTGGAACCTTTCAAAACTTTTCTCCCTTTGAATTTTAGTGATCTGGTGAATGGATTTAATTATTTGGGTTATCATCTTAAGACAAGGATGTAGAAGGCAGGTGATTGGGATTGTTTGGTGTCAAAGATTGCAAAGAAAATTAGCTTATGGTTTTATAGATGGCTATCGATTGGTGGCAGATATATCCTTATCAAATCAGTGTTGGAGGGACAAGTTGTTTATTGGATGTCAATGGAGTTTATTCCTCATTCTGTTCTATTAAAGATCAGGAAGATGATGTTTCACTTTATATGGAGTGGGAAATTTGGTTCGAAGCTTTACCATTTGTGAAATTGGGAGATGTTGTCTAGACCAAAGAAAAATGGAGGTTGGGGACTTCGCAACCTTACACATTTCAATATGGCGCTAAATGAAAACACTCTTTGGAGGGTTATAATGCAGAGAGGTATCTGGTATAGAGTGGTTATGGTCAAATACTTCTCTAATATTTCGATTATTAATTGGTTTAGACTTGCAACTCAAAATACTAGCACAACATCATGGATTTGGTCGATCTTGCTTCGCTTTGTACACATCATTACCCATTGGCTTGCTTAGCGTCCAGGTTCAGGACACCTAATCGCTATTGGGAGAGACCATATTCTAGGCATAGGTGAAACTTATCTCTTGAGCACAGATACATTGACCTATTTAAAACAAAAGAGAATTATAGTACTTTCACAAGTATCAGAAGGAAGTGATCCGATAACAAAAGCTGAGAAATGGTTGAGAAACAAAAAATTGGGAATCACAGGGGTACAAGCTATAGAATGGGAGAAGTATATAAAAGAACTTAAATTGGTTGGAATATCTCTGGCTAATAAGAAGGATGCCTTAATTTGGACTGTAGGTGATTCCCCTGAAAACATATCGGTCAATTTTTTTTATCCAGCCATTATCTCTACTTAGCAACTCTTGATATTGCATGGCTAGAAAGTTAAAATTTGGAAATGGAAGCTACAGTTGAAGATCAAGATTTTTTTATGGTTGGCAACAAGCAATTGGATCCTCACCTGAGAGGTATTGAAAAAGAAATGGTGGGAGGGGCATGGTGTATGTATACTATGAAAACATGACAATGAAGATATTGATCATCTCTTTGTTAATTTCTCCTTTACAAAAGATGTTTGGTCCAGGATTACGAATAGATTACATATCATAAATACCTGGAATGGGAACACATTGATGGAGTGTCTTGATTCTTGGACAAGGAATAAGACTGCATCAAATAATTTGGCTGCATACACATGCTGGTATGTTTTGAATGAAATACACAAAGTGATATTCAAAGAGAAAACTCCATCGACATGGGTTGTTGCTTTTAAAACTCTTGGGTCACCTATATTCTCATTAATTACTCAAAGAGTTCAGAACATCAAGCAGAAGTCGATCGTTCTCTTGGAGAAGAACACCATAGTTTTTTTTATGGAGCAGCATTAGTAGGGGGACAAAATAGTGGAGAAGGGGGATCCATAATTTGTAAAGACTCAAATGAATATAGATGGTTAGTCACCTATGGGGGTGGAACAAATTCAAAAGCTGAGCTCTTGGGTGCATTGACAATGCGCACTCTAGAAAAAATTGTTAATCTAGAAAATATGCATCTAATGGGAGATTCAAAGGTGATTATTGATTGGCTGAAGAAAAAAGGGGATTCTATAGTCCATTTCCATGGAAGGTTGGAAGAGTAGGATTCTATAACTAACAACATCTTTCCAAACTATTCACTATTCCCACATCTACAGAGAATTTAATATGGTTGTTGATCTATTATAAAAAAAGATGTTGTTGAAACCTACGGGAAGATTAACTTACTATAGATGGAATGGAGGTTTAGAGGGTCCTCCATTTTATATGGATCTATTTTAATCCCTCTGGTGTTTCAAGTTTGATATTGAAATCAAAGGCTGTAATCAGGAGGCACTATGCTATTGCTTTATCCATGCAGTAATCAATTTTTTTTCCTTGGTAATGCCCAGGGTATATAGACATGTATTTAAGATCATCTTAGATGATATAATGTTCTTGTGGGGTTTATTTTTGTGTCCAGGATTGTGATATGTCTAGTTGTGGTTATATGGATTTTGGATCTATTAGCATGTGCTTTAGATAAGGATCATATAAAGAAGTATAAAAAAAAATATTATCTAATATCATTTTTGAGTGAATTTCTTTTTGGAAAAAAGTATTTGCAACACCCAGGAAAGATTAGAATGAATTGTCTTGGATAATATTAGATAAAGTATGTCATGGATGGAGGTTTTGTACAACTGCAAGATTTAGCAAGAAAGGAAGTTCAAGGATTGGTGAATGGTAGTCAACTGAAACTGTATAGGGACAATCGACCCACTAACTCTCAGTAGTTGTTACATAGAAAGTAGACTTGTACATATTGTAAATAGTAGGAGTTAAGAGAATAAAAAGGAAGAGAAAAGTAGAAAAATAAAGAAAAACCCCAAAAGAAGTAGTTAGAAGAAAAAGTGATAGACAACTAATCAAGGATGACAATGCGCAATAGACAGAAAGTCACAGCGGTGAGAAATGAAGATACTGCATGTAGTACAACTATAGCAGAGGGAAGGACCAGTGTGTTGGAGATGTAACACAATGGAAAATTACATCACACTAGAAAAATGAAATAGTAGGGAAACGAAAAACTAGTCACTGAAAAAACAAGAAGCGAAACACATATTTATGAAGTGTGCATAGTAAGCTTTGGAACATTTATGATAGTTAATGAAGAATTCTCAAAAAAATTTGGAGCATTTATGACTGCACTTTGGAAGAAAAATTAGGGTTTGAAAAGACTCATTATGAATTTGGGCAAACGTAGAGTTAAGCAGCGAGAAGCGAATGAATGCACAGGCAATTTAGCAAATGGACAGTGAGATTTCTGATGCAAACCCTTCTATATTCCAACACGATGGTACCACCCAAAGTCAGAGCACCAAACCACATTATTATCACTGAAATTTCATCCACAAATGGTTATAGGAATCCAACATCTCCAAACACCTATTAGTTCACCCACAATTTCACAAATGCATTTCCAAAAGGCACAAACTATACAACTGGTTAAAAAATTAACATGCGTAGAAGAACTATAGGAAGCGCGCTCACATGCACAGGTCAGAAACGTTAGAAAAGCTCACATGTACCCGAGGCGCGACTGTGTACGATAAAATCCGTGCACTCTTGAGAACGACACATTTATGGTTCTTATTGGCTCGTCACCCACTTATGGTTCATCTCCCAAGTTGATTTGACCCTCAAATCTAAGCTGAATCTGAGTGGGGGGGTGGTCAAACACCTAAGGGTTCCTTAAAGTGTCCCTTGTTCACACTAAAGACCGGTTGGATAATGCCTCAAAAATTTTCTATAAAAAGAGGCCATGGGTGCACTATGAATTCAAGAATCTCATTGTATTGTTATGCTACCTCTATTCTCCTACAAGGAACTTATTTCTTTCTTGGAGCATACTAGCATCATTTCATTAAGTTATTCACTTCACCTCTTGAGGGAATAAGCTTGTATTTATTCATCATTTCCTTTCTAGTTTTCCATTTGTAAGAAGAGCTCTCACATAGGGGATTCAAGAGCCCTCCATTGGAGGAAGAGGGGACCCATAAGTCTCCCTTTATCTTTGGTGTTTTCCCACTAATCCAATCTATCCATTGCTGGCATGAATATTGGTCAATTGTTTGATTTATTTTGGTTCTAATTTCCTTATGCATTGTAGTTTCATTTCTTTAATTGTTATTAGCTTAGTGGTTTGTTTATTTCATGTGATTGAGTCATTTGACTCATACACTAACTTTTTTCCTATTCATCTAACCCAAATGGACTTGCAAGTGTCCCTCTTTTGCTCATTCAAGTGGCAAAAAGGATACAACAGATTGGTGACCATACTGGGGAAAGGCATCAATTTCCTCCCTATTTGGGTTGTTTGAGCACTTCTTTTTTTATCTATTTACCTTGCAGGGATCATAACCGGCCTAGTCCTACCTACAAAGAGATGAATTTGGAGCTGGAAGAGGATAATTTCATTTAAAATTTTCTTCTCGGATGAGTATCAACATGTGCCTGGGTTTTCCAGCCCACAGGCGCATCTTCTGAGCACATGCGCCAGCAACACTATGTTTTCCAGCACATTCTGTGCACGGTGTGCCAACATGTCCTTGTTTCTTTGTGTATTGGCGCCACATGTGCCTTTGTCTAAACTAAGGCCCGCACATCTTTCCAGAAAATCCAACATTGTAAGAGTTTTTTTGTGATGTTTGGAAGGCCCATAGCCTTTTAAATATTGATTCTATACAATTTGTAAATGCACCACACTTAGAATCCCTCTCCACATCAAGGGTTAGTCAAAACATAGGCACTTAGGGGGTTAAAAAAGAACCATATTGCAACTCTTTTGATTTCATTTTGCCACATGGATGGCTTGTTTTGATTGTAAAAGTTAAGTTAAAATAATTCACTGTCCCATATATAAACACTTGCATTGGGACCAGAAATCAAACTTCAATCATTGAGTACGCTCTTCTCTCGTACCATGGAGTGATATTGAGAATCAGAAAAATGATTGAGGGAAGATTTCATCTCCCTTAAAAACAAAATATTTAGGAGAGGACAAAACCCCCCTAGGGCCCCTCTTAGTTTCTTTTTCAAACATCTTAAATTTGTAGGGGCCCATACATGCCCACATGTTGCAAAAATAGGATAGTTTTGAAGCTACTTTCTTAGTTTACATCACTAGGGATTTTAAAGATTGTTGTAACGGGCCCATACATGCCCACATGCTTGCAATATAGGATAGTTTTTTTAATCTTTCTTAGATTAAATCACATTAGGGAGTTTAAAGGATTAGTAAGGATCCATATGTCCACATGTTAGTTCTCTAAATTCCGCAAGGTTGTACCAATGGCATCTAGTAAGATAGGTAATAAAGACTTGTAAAGGACCACACGAAGTCCACATGTTGCAAGGTGACACCTAACTTATTAAAAATTTGGCACATTTTATCACTTGCTCAGACACAAAGTCACTACTCACTCACATAATTTCATCTTGAATTGTGGAGGTTGAAGTAAGTTTCCTCCAAAGGGATTCTTAAACATCCCACTATTTCTTGAAGGAATTATCCACTCCCACTTAATTCAAAGGAGATTGGTTCACACCCCCAATCTCTCAAACAAACACATCTAAATTTTTTCTAAAAACTCACTAAGTTTTCCTCCACAGGAGGTGCCAAAAGAATTTTTTTAGTCTAGGTAGGATCTCGGGGATAGGCATCCAAATAACTCCCCATTATCTGGTTCTCACATCTTCAAACATTAGAAGTTGACAAATAGGGAACATTAAAATCCTCCAAGTCAAGTGTTCCTAAAACATAAGGTAGGGAGATACCTGTGAAGGGTCGAGGGTCGAGGTCCAATTGTTCCGTGTCTCCCCCCTTGAGGCACCCACCTCTTGGAAGGGATCCAACCTGTGACCCATTTCTAAGGCCAAAAATCTAAATGTCACACTTTGACCGAGGTACCTAGTGACCAAATTTTAGGACATCTACCCAAGTGGCAATTGTGGGATGCAATTGCACCTTGATCAAATTTTGTGTGGCTATTGGAAAATATCGCCAGCTCTTTCAGGATATGCACCCTCTACCCCTCATTATAAATGATTGTTTCATCCTTCACTAGTTCCTCTTCTGATGGCTTCATACCCCATTGTTGAGTGTTATTGGAAGGTCCATTTATATTTGAGAGGAAGGACGTTACGTCTTTTTAGGACATGAGCATTTGTTTTCTTTGTTCTCCCATGTGGAAAAAATCCACCTACCCACATGTATGCTTCTTTTCAAATTGATTTATGTATGATGCTCTTGTGATTACATACGATTGTGAGATATATTGTGAAGGTTCAAAATTATACAAAGACTCTTGTTCATTTATTTCTCTCATCACCATTCGCACACATTCACTTTGTTAGTCGAACATCCTAGGGGACTCATAGACTCCTCGTCGTTCCAGACACTTGCAGAATGCCCCTCCTCTTCTAGGAAGAGTTCCTAGTCATGCCAACTCATCGACTCAACCCTCTCACACCCCTATGAGTGCTACTATATTGAGATCATATTTGTTTGGTTCCACTTTACTTGGGTCCACTTCCCAAGTTCAACCATCCACTAGATCTCATTTACAAGGAAGCAGGGGGCAGACTTCTTTTCAAGGAGGAAGTACAACCCCACCTAACCCCCCTCAAGGGTCAGGTACACAAACCACTCACACCATGGCTGGAACCAATCCACCACCACCACTCCAAATGCCATATTTTTCCTCCCTCAACATATCGGATATGAGAAAACTCATGAATGATCCTATATTGCATGACCCCACATGGTCTGCAATGCCTACCAAACTACCTTTCGACATTCCCAAGTTTGAAGGAAAGGTGGGAGAATATCCCGCCAATCATATCATGACCTTCCACTTATGGTGCTCTTCAAAAAAAATCATGTATGACTCTGTCTGTTTAAGGTTACTTCAGCACACACTCATAGGCCCATCAACCAAGTGGTATGTAGACGAAAAATTAGGATCCCATGTGACTTTTGAATCATTGGCCAAAACATTCTTGACCTTCTTTCAACTACCAATATGCCATGACAATGGTCTAGAACTATTCTCCGAGTTTAAACAAACCTCAGCCACATATATCACCATCCACATTCATGAATGGTGTCAGCGACATGGTTTATGAAAAGCAGAAACCACCAAGCAACAATTCCTTGATTAGTTTCTCAAATCAATCATCCCTCTCCTTGCCAAAGATGTGGCCTCCACCTTCACCCAAAGTGAAGAGGAAGCCATTAGAAAGCCTCAACCGTACAACCTCCTTTATTCATAGTCAGGATACTTATATACAGTACTACCTGACGCCCCGAGACCCATACCATTCAGCCAGGACAAACCTTGGATGTCTCACTCAACGGATGGATTGATTGGTACTACGACACATCATAATTTGTACACCCAACCACCACCTATGTACAGTAAACTCCAATATCCTTCGATATATTGAGGAACCCCTTGTTATCCTCCTCCCCTTATCAACAGCCATACCCTGTTGTCCTCCCTCTACCCATAAGTGGAACTGGACCCTCACTGACACCCATGATGCGCCTGACTATTCAATCAAGTTCTGGTACCCCCTCTACCTCAGCTTACACCCTAAGTACTAGTGAAAGTGATACACCTTCCTATGCACCCTACGGGTCATTACCACAAAATAATTCATACTTTCCATTTCCTGGTCCTCCATAACCCCTTTCTCCTCCACAAGGACAACCACACCCTGGGGTTAACTTTGTCCATCCCTCTCCTATTCAACAATTTCAAAATTTTGAACAATTGAATATGGAAAATCTGGCCCATCAGTAGAATAATGCCAAAAAGAAAGGAAAAAACTGAAACAATAATAACTGAGGACCAGGGGGAAACAACCCCCAACAAAACCAACCTACTGGGGGAAACTAGAATCAGGTGAACTAGAACCCCCAAGGGGGAAATAACAATAAACGACAAAGGAGGAATAACAACAACAACCTTTGGATGAACTTCCCTTGTGCCCTTTACGATGAGCATAGTCATTATAATCACCATTTCCCCCAAATCGTCAACTTCAAACGGATGAAATATTCCATGAATGCATGACATTCTCCAACGTCGCCTGCCCCTCAACAGACCCCACAACCGTATTTGCAAAAACCACCCCTGGCAATGTTGCAAAACCCTATTCCACGTCAAGGTTTGATGAATACCCAGTAGGAAATGCACCCTTCCCCACCATAGATGGGACAGAATCAAAACCCTGGGAATCTGACATATCTCACTATCCTCCTCACTAGCGAAGAAGAAATTCTTCTACAAACGGGTGGTCACCAATATAGTGCACCCCCTGAATATACTCCCACCACTTCGAAGGAAACTCCAATTACAGTTGGACAACCTTTGATGATTCCATGCCCTAACACTGAACCACCCATTCATATTCCTCGCATCCCATTACGACAGAATATCAACAACCCTCAGGCTAGGGTGGCACACAATTACAATTTGGTCGATGACTTGGCACAATTTCTTGCAGCCATTTCAGTCTTGGAGGTCCTCCAAACCTATCCCACTCAACAAAAATCATTGCTTTCCGCCTTGGGGGCAGTCAACCCTATTGATACTAGACTCGTCACATATGATATAGATTGTGGGGAACCCCATCTCCCTCCTTTGGTATATTTCCAGATACCAGTCAAAATTCAGAACAACATAGTTCATCGATGCATCATGGATGAAGGTACATCCACATGCATCATGTCCAACACAGTATGGAATAAACTTGGCTCCCCTGAGCTAATACCATCCTCCATCACTTTGAGAGCTTATGATGGATGACCATCCTCTCCTGAAGGGATCTTTCAAAATGTCCCCATTGAAATTAGGGGCAAAACCATTTGTATTGACATTGAGGTTATCGAAGCCCCGCTCGATTACAACATCTTGCTTGGATGTAGCTATACGTATGCTATGAAGGTTGTAGCCTCTTATGTGTTCCGAACGATGATGTTCCCCCACAACGGGAATATCATCACCATCGTCCAAGTTTCGCATTACGAGACTAACCATTCCTCCAACATTGATAACATCCTACCTCTTGTCCACACTTATTTTGATGCCTACCCACTCATAGAGATGGGCCCTAGAATTTTCAAGGACCCATCCTTTCTAGGGACATACCATGGAGAAGCATCGCTCATCTATCTCTCCACACAAGTGTGTGTCATATCTTTCAATGGAACTAAAATGAGAGATATTGTTCCTCTCACAGAGGCTACTCCACTCCCCCATATCCCACTAGTGGAATAAATCCTACCTCAGGCATTACCTGAGAACCCTATGACACCTCCTACCCCGATTTCACCCTTCCCCAAGGGAAAATCCCAGTTTGGGAAACCATCCCCCAAGCCCTCACCCAAATCCTCTTCTTCTTCCCCCCACCGGGTGTACAATATTTTTAGGTAGCCGCCATGCTTACCCTTCCCAACATGGTGCTTTCCATTCTGGTATGGTATTTACACCCACCCGCGATGGTCCCTCAACCATCTCTCCCTCCCTAATCTGAGGGAATCCCGATGCAGATTCTAGTACTAACGCCAACCGCACCACCTTCACCCCTACCTTCCAACACCACCACCATAGCTGGGGGAAGGCAGAAGAAGAAAGATCCCACTGGTACACTTCCTCTCCAATTTCAACCTCCTTGCGCACTATGTGAGAGAGAAGGACACCCTACAAATATATGTCCCTCTCTCCCCGAGTTATGCAATCTGATCCAACTCCCTCAAGCGACCACATCGCCCTTCTCTTCACCAAGCACACCTTATACTACCACCACATCCCCTATTATAGGCAATAAAGGGTTTCGAACTAGATTCGCATGTTCCATATGTTCGGAGTATGGCCATTACACCCACCATTGCCCCATGCTACGTCAGTTTCGACAGACGCTCACGACAGTACGCCAAAGCTTTCAGGAAGACCCCTCTCCACCCACGTCATCAGGTACCCGAGTCACTGAAATCCATTTTGTCACAACCTCAGTTAACGAATGAATGAGATGTCCTTTCTCTCTCTATGACTCACTTGATCATTTCACATATGAGTGTCCTACGATTATTGAATACAAGAGTCGTCAAATGGCCCTTATTGAAAATAATCCAACCACCCCACTTCCGGTGATACAAGTGATTCCCCCTATTCCATCTCGAGATACTACCCACATCACATCCTTTGAACTTGAGTCACTTCATACCCCTCCATGGTTCATGGATAGACTATCTGAGGATTTTCCCCCAAATTCCCCCAATTCTCCGGTTCATTTCCCTCGGGAAATTTTACCCCCAACCATAGTCTACAACCCACAGTGTTTAAACATTTGGTTTATGTCAAGCATGGCATTGCACCATATTTGTGATACCCCCTCTACATCTTCACCCCCCGAAGATAATCACATGGTGACAGTCACCAATATTCCTTCCTTGGATCCCCTATATTCTCACATTTTCCACTGTGATGAAGATATCCTCGAAGAAATATCTACCCTTGATTACCCATGGAATGCACTCCATCATAGAGAACTTTTTCTCTCATGGGAATCCTTTGACCCTCTTAGCCAAGGCTCCAAATATGCAATTGAAACAAAGGATTTCAACCCGTTGGGGAATATAGACTGGTTCAACAACCCTATCCTTGCCCCTAATTCTTTTGAAGAAGGCAACATGGCCAAAATTTCCCCCACCGTCAAAATTGACATTTCCATTAAACCAAAAATCATAGAGGAAATCACCATTGGCGTCACATGCTCCCCTGAGGAACTTACAACTCACAAAGCTCTTTTTCAGGAATACTGACACATTTTTGCCTGGTCATATACGGTGATGCCCGACCTTGATCCTTCTATTGTCGAACATCATATCGACACATGTCTTGATATCACCCATGTACGTCAAAAGCAACACCCATTGCACCCATCCAAATTAGCATCCATCAAAGCCAAAATTGACAAGATACACACTGTTGGGTTCATATACCCCATCACCTACATGTCATGGGTCTCCAACCTCATCCCCGTTAACAAAAAAAATGGCACCATTCGCGTCTGCAATGACTTTCGTGATCTCAACCACGCTTGTCCCAAAGACAACTTCCCTATGCCTTTCATTGACCAAATTATCAATGACTGTGCCAGTCATATGGCCTTATCCTTCATGGACAGATTCTCTAGCTACAATCAAATATATATCCACCCAACAGATTAGTATAAAACCATATTTACCACCCCATGGGGTACGTTTTCGTATCGTGTCATGCCTTTTGGACTCAAAAATTTCAGTGCAATGTTCCAATGAGCCATGACCTATGTTTTCCATGATCTCACTCACATAATCCTCGCTTATTTGGATGACCTCACTGCTCAATCCAAGAAACGAACACAATATATAGATGACTTACAAGTTGTCTTTCAACGGTGTCATCGGTACAATATCTGCTTGAACCCCCTCAAATTTGTATTCTGCATCATCATTAGATGCCTCCTTGGGTTCATTGTTTCCCAACACGGAATCATAGTGGACCCCCTCAAGGTCCAAGCCATCATAGAAATTCCACCACCTCATAATTTGCGCCAACTGCAGAGCCTACAAGGCAAAGCCAACTTTTTATGACACTTTGTCCTAGATTATGCCACTCGCACACACGATTTAATTCGTTTATTGCGTCATGATATCCCATTTCAATGGGATGAACATGCCCAAACTTCTTTTGATGATTTAAAATTGGCGCTCTCTAATGCCCCTTTGATTAGTCCACCAGACTATGATCGTGACTACATCCTCTACTTGTCAGCCTCAACTATCTCAATAAATGGAGTTCTCGTCCAACTATCGGATGATGGTCACGAGCACGTTATTTACTGCATTAGTAAAAACCTTTCAGGAGCAACCTTGAAATACAACCATGAAGAGAAACGCACCCTCACAGTTTTCCTCGCAATCAAAAAACTAAGTCATTATATCTTGCTCCGCACTATCAAAGTCGTGGTAGATTCCAACCCCATGCAGTAATTTCTTATTCGACGACAAATTAATGGTAATTTTTCTCGATGGATCGTCATTCTTCAGGAGTAAGACCTAGAGTTTTCAACTCCCAAAAGCAAGAAAGCACTCATTCTTGTCGAACTCATCACAGAATTTCCATCAGATGCTATAAGTTCACCCTTCAATACAGATTTTCCCGATGAACACCTATTTTGCATCCCCTCAGATGACCCCTGGTATGGCGACATTTTCGTCTACCTTCAGACACAAAATTTTGGGTCTCACTTCTCTCAATATGATCGTTGGCACATTCACAACCAGGACCCTCACTACCTCCTCATTGGTGACATTTTTTATCGACGTGGGGTCAACACCATACTCCATTGATGTTTGACCATCGACGAAGCCGAAAGAGTCTTGAATGATTTCCATAGAGGCGCCTGTGGTGGCCACCTCTCCAGAATGTCCACCACCTAGAAAATCATTTGAGAAGGCTACCTCTGGCACACATTGTTTCATGACTACATCCACGCCGTGAAGCGATGTGACAAGTGCCAACTTTATGCAAACAAAGCACGAGCTCCACCTACTCTTCTACACCCAGTCATCATTGTCGGCCCCTTTTGCAAATGGGGCATAGACTTCATGACTTGCAATCCTCCATCTAGAGATGGACACAAGCACATCGTCGTGGTTGTCGATTAATTTACCAAATGGGTTGAATCCATGCCTATCTTCAACAACATTGCTGACACTGCAGTGCATTTTTTCTTTAATCACATCATGTCCTGCTTCAGAGTACCACTACAACTAGTCTTTGATCATGGAAAACACTTTGAGAATGAGATCTTCATCAAAATTTCCTCAAAGCTAGGCTTCTCCCACGAGTTCGTCTCCCCATACTACCCTCAGTTCAACGGACAGGTAGAGGCAGTCAACAAAGTCCTCAAAACCATGTTGCAACACACTATTAACAAACATAAGACCAATTGGCATCATATGTTGTTTTCATCACTATGGGCTTATCGCACGATAGTTAAAATTTCCACTAGTTTTACACCATTTCATCTTGTCTATGGGATCGAAGCCACTCTCCCCATCGAGTGTGGAATTCCCACATTACGCACTGCTATCGAGATATTACCTAACACTACTCCAATGGAGCGGTGATTGTTGAACTTAGAGTCTCTAGATGAAGACCCTTGGTCTTCATTACAGAGCAATGAGGCAGCTAAAAAATAGTCAAAGGCCACCTTTGACCGCTAATGTCAACCTTCGCTCATTTAATGAAGGAGACCTCATCCTTGCCTACGATATCACTCATGATACCCTCGTCCATGGAAAATTCATGTCATTATGGCATGGACCATACATTGTACAATACTACCTCACTAAAGGCACATACAGTATGGCCTCTCCAGAAGGCTACCCTCTCAAAGAACTCATCAAGGGGTTATACTAAAATAAATTTTATGCTTGAGCATAGTCCTTCTACACTAGGCTTTTTCTTTTCTGGTACACATTTGTAGCATTTTTAATATTCTTTTTTCCTCCATGCCTTATGTCTGATCTACCATTTGTGTTATTGACATATGTTTCCTCCATCGGCCTACCACATCGGTTATGCTGACGGAGCTAGCCAATGGACACAAAATCTCACTTCGACTGCTTGGACCCTCTATACCCCCTCACATGAACTGCTCCACTCTAGCGGCATATGTTTGGGCTCAACAACCAATAACCAAGCATAATACACAGTCGTCATTGGCATCCTTGCTGAGGCTAGTCACCACCATATTCACCACCTTAACGTCTTATTATATTCCTAGCTTGTCGTCCTGCAGCTCAACAATGTGTATCGTGTCCACGATCCTTGCCTCTTTTGCAAATACCTACAAGTTAGACTCTTATCTTGACATTTTGATTCAATTACATTTACACATATTCCATGACAATTCAATCAAATAGCAGATAATATGGCTAACCTAGTGTTAGATTGGCATTTATCACATCAAGACGCCATTACACATACATAAATCATCAAAATTTCGTCACAACATATAGATTAAACATCATAAAAAGCATCACAAAACATCATCACATGTGAACATCACAGAGATCATAAACATGTATATCCATATATTTATAATGATCATTGTGTTAGCACCAATTCTTGCAAGGGGTGGGTTGTTTTCTCCCCTTCCAGTCCGTAGCCCAAGCTGCGAAGAAGTAGGCCTAAATTCCAACAGACGCATTTTATTCAAAGGCTACAGGCATTAGCACCAAGTGTAGCATGCAAAAGAAGTCCATTTCAGGCTTAAATGTTAGTAGATGGGCGATTCGGGACTCAATGGCGAGGATCGACCAATGAAGAAAATCGTCGGTCAGCGGATATTTGCGGCCGACGTAATTATGCCATGTTTAGCACAGGAATCGGGCCCGTGATCTCCCCGAAATGATCCAGGTCGTTCGATCAAGAAGAGACACATGGCGCACTATTGGCCTCTATCTCAGATTCGCCCTTCACAACCTTGAAACACTTTTTATCTGCAGCTGGGATCCCCTAAATGTGAAGTGTCGAAGGCATCCGGGATTCGGGCCCATAGTATCACTGAATAAATTCTGGGTTGTCCGATCAAATAGGGACACGTGGTGCACGATTGGGCTCTGTCGCCACTTCGCCTATCGTGACTTTGAAGAGCAAGGATCAGCCTCCTTCTAGCCATGAAACGCGAAGTGCCAAAGGTGCCCATTGTCGGGCCCACAATCTCGCCGAAATGATTTAGGCCGTCCATCCCGAAGGAGCATGTGGCACATGATTGGGATCTATCGCCACTTTGCCCATCGTGAATTTGAATAATAAGGATCAGCCTCCTCCCAGCCACGAAACATGAAGTGTCGAAGGTGCCTAGTGTCGGGCCCACAATCTCGCTAAAATGATCCAGGTTGTCCATCTCGGAGGAGCACGTGGTGCACGATTAGGCTCTATCGCCACTTCGCCCATCGTGAATTTGAAGAACAAGGATCAACCTCCTCCCAGCCACAAAATGCGAAGTGCCGAAGGCACCCAGTGTTGAGCGCACAATCTCACCGAATAAGTTCTGGGCAGTCTGATCAAAGAGGGACACGTGGTGCATGATTGGGCTCTGTCTCCATTTCACCTATCATGACTTTGAAGAGCAAGGATCAACCTCCTCTCAGCTGTGAAATGCGAAGTGTCGAAGTCCCCCAGTGTCGGGCCCACAATCTCGCCGAAATGATCCAGGTCGTCCATCCTAGAGGAGCACGTGGTGCACGATTGGGCTCTATCGCCACTTCGCCCATCATGACTTTGAAGAACAAGGATCAGCTCCTTCCCATCCATGAAACACGAAGTGCCGAAAATGCCTCTAGATGCAGACCCCATGGTCATAGCATTGGGTCCTATGGAAAAAGGAAAAAACAGATGAGGGGTGTGGAGCCAATGCGTTCAAGGAAAGATGATCATGGCTGTCAGTTTTAAAGCCAATCCAGCCATTGATCCTGGAATATCGTTTCGCAAGATTGGGTACCAGGAAATTTGAAGGCAGGGGAAGTAGAAATCCCCGAAATATGAAATGTCGAAGCACCCTTAGAGAGAGGCACCAGGTCATGGCCCTAGGTTATATTGAGGGCGGTGCCAGAAGAAAGAGAGGCTAGCCTTTGAGCCTTAGAGAGCAGGCACGTCATCTTCTCTTGAGAATATCATCTTGGCCTCTCCCTGGGGAAGAAGTTAATGAAAATCGAGCAGGTAGATGAAACCTCAACTCAAGCCATAAATGGAAGGTATGGGAGGCCTGCAACAATCAGCCCGTGGTACCCTTGTGTGAAGGTCCCCCCTACAAGAACCATGTTGAGTTAAGGTGGCGTCTGACGAAGGATTTTCGTCCAAGTTTGACTGAAGGGACGCCATGCCTTGGAGGTCTGAGCACGCCTCTGTTGGGTGAATTTTTCTGAGTATATATACTCAATTTTTCTGTTTTTGTAGGTATCGATGGTTGAGCTAGGCTCCCGATTGTAAAAGTTTTAACGAAGCATTGGTTTCTCTGGTTATGTATTGGCACTTGAGACTTCTTGCCTTATGAATGTCAGCTTCTTTCCATCTCTTTATTTACACTGTGTTAGAACAACTCAGAATTGGAGGATCCAGTTGAGTTGCGCTGTTATAGGATGATGTAGGTTGGATCACTGTAATAGTTGCATTGTTTCTAATCAGTTCTTGTATTTTCTCAATGCTAAATGATTTGGAATTGGAGGATCCAGTCAAGTCACCCTTCAGTTCCCTGAAACTCTGAACCAAGAGGATCTTGCATTCTGATTTTTTCTTCCTCAAGCTGCTGAAAGGCCTGATGCCCGAGGCTGTCTTGCTCACTCATCTCATTAAGTCTTCCATCTGCTCATTTTACAATCAACTCACTGATGGAAGTTAGATCAAGACCTCTTTTGTTATTTACATACCAGAACTGGTCCCTAAATTAGAGCGATTCTTTCCTAGGTCTCTACCCATTTGATCACCCATTAAATTTATCGTGACATAAACTGATGGGCGTTGGGCTCTGCTCCTATCGCAATCCAAGAGTGACTTCTAATGCCAACATTTCTGGCACCATTGTCGGGGACAAAGTTGAATATTTTCCCTAGGTAGAATGACATTGAGTCTCTAATTCTGAAGGTGCATCAGACATCAGAGCCCTACAAGATTTCTACTATGCACCTGGCGACTCCACTGTGGCGACTCCGACATTTCCACTTCAATGTCTCAGTTGTAGCTATTTTTAGCACACCTGAAAGCTGACCCCAAGGATCTTTCTCGAGAAGGTTTCAACAGCTTCTTTCTCAGCTTGAGAGGTTCCCTTGGGTAACGACAATGTTAAGATATATCCTTTGATGGTGAACAAAGACCAGACACATTTGAAGCTGCCCATTTTTCACCTGGAGACTCCATGATTCAAGGATCAATTGGCGACTCCACTGGTTCTATATGGAGAAAATCCTGGCTCGAAGGTTTGCTCCTTTTAATTTTTCTGCTATTCCTGGTTTTCCTAATGATGTCCCTTCTCTGGATGAATGGAGTGATTATTTGCCCAGATTTAGAGAGCATGAAGAGGACAACCCTGCTCAGCATCTCTGGGAGTTTCATGAACTCATCCATCAGTGGGAGATACATCATGATGATGTATTATTGAAAATGTGCATGTTCTCTTTAGCATGGGATGCTCATAAATGGTATCATTCTTTACCCCCTGCTAGCATTTCTTCACTCGTAGAATTTCATGCAGCTTTCATCGCCTATTGTCAGAAGATTTATCCCTTTGAGTTAATTTTTCATAATTGTTGTGAGGGATACAACAACTGTATACCAGATGGAGATGTTTCTTACATAGGTTGTGAGGATGAACCTGATGAATTGGATCATAAATCAATCCTTTCTCATCCCCATTCATCTGCATCAGAGGAAGGTTATGCGAATGATGAAAATACCGAGGAAGAAGAACATGCTTTGGGCGAAACTTGGGAACTGATAAAATCTATCATTGCCCAACTAGCGAGGTTGGAATCTGAAGACAACAAAGAGGACTTTCAAGTCCTTGAGGTAGATTTTCTTAGAAGCTCTGTTGAAGAGGATATTGAAGATTTCATAGCCATAGAGACATTAGGTTCTGCCCCTGAGAAGCCTGTTGTCCCAGATTTAAAGGAGGAAGCGATAGTGGAAATGGATTGTTCTCTTTTTCTTCATGATATTTCCCATGATGTGTTTACAATCGAGGTCGAAATGGAAGATCGGGAGATAGTTCCATTTTTGAAAGATGGAGGAGTTTTGTTCTCACCCATCTTTGATGATTATTTAGAGGAGGAGCAGCAGAGTCCCACATCACAATTTGCTGACCATAGAAGCAGTCAGCCTATATATAACATCTACAAATCAAATTATGAGCTAGATTCGTTAACAAAAATTATTATGAGGAAATCAACCATCCTGAGCAACATTTGGAAGAGAAGATATTTCCCACGGGTCCTGTTTATGACGATTGTGAATCTGACTCTAGGGAGAGCCAAGGAGAAGAGATAGAAGAGTAGTTAAGGGCACATTTTATTCCAGATCCAGTCAGCGAGTAGCCACAGCCTGAGATCATACAACCTACATTAGTTTTCCACCCACCGATGCTTACCAGAGATATTCAACCATGCTTGAACAACTGTGTAACAGAGGAGGCTTCTTGTCACCCATTTTCCAGAGTTTGCCACTGGTTCTATGAGATTGTGAAGGAATCCATGGAGTTGTATTTCCTACACAACTTGGAGCTGCCCTATTTCTTGTCAACTTCAGCCTGTGAGGAGAAGTTGAAAAGTGTGGCCATTTTGTTGTCACGGTTACACCATCTACTGTTACCAATCATTAACAACGTGAAGGAGCTTCTCTTCAGGAAGTTACTTGATTGGCTATGGTGGAATTTTTCTTTCACCTAGATACATGTTCATAGTATATTAGTTTAGGATTGTACATAAATAAGATTTTTGAGCATACATGTTTATCTTGTTTTGTTTTTACTTTTCGGCCTGTATTTCCAGCAGGGTGTTTTGAGCTTGAATCCATATCCCAACATCTAGGCACTGAAACTGCAAAACGAGTTGTTAGAGCATCACAGGGACGACTTTATCCCCCATGGAGCCTAATGTGAGCACCAATTCTTGCAAGGGGTGGGTTGTTTTCTCCCATTCCAGTCTGTAGCCCGAGCTGTGAAGAAGTAGGCCTAAAGTCCAACATATGCATTTTATTCAAAGGCCACAGGCATGAGTTCCAAGCGCAACACACAGAATAAGTCCATTTTAGGCTTAAACGTTAGTAGATGGGTGATCCAGGATTCAATGACAAGGATCAACCAATGGAGTAGATCGTTGGTCAGTGGATATTTGCAGCGGACGGAATTATGCCATGTTTAGCATAGGAATTAGGCATGCGATCTCCCCAAAATGATCCAGGTCGTTTGATAGAGGAGAGACATGTGGCACACGATCGACCTCAGTCATGGCTTCACCCTTCGCAACCTTGAAACACTTTTTCTCTGCAACTAGCATCCCTGAAACGCGAAGTGCAAAAGGCATCTAGGATTCAGGCCCACAGTATCACTAAATAAGTTCTAGGCCATTCGATCAAAGAGGGACACATGGCGCATGATTGGGCTATGTCACCACTTCACTTATCGTGACTTTGAAGAGCAAGGATCAGCCTCCTCCCAGCTATGAAATGCAAAGTGCCGAAGGCGCCCAGTGTCGAGCCCATAATCTCGCCAAAATGATCTAGGCCATCCATCCTAGAGGAGCACGTGGTGCACGATTGGGCTCTATCGCCACTTCACCCATCATGAATTTGAAGAACAAGAATCAGCCTCCTCCCATCCACGAAATGCGAAGTGCTGAAGGCTCCCAGTGTCGAGCCCACAATCTTGCTGAAATGATCCAGGCTGTCCATCCTGGAGGAGCACGTGGCGCACGATTGGGCTCTATCACCACTTCACCCATCATGAATTTGAAGAACAAGGATCAACCTCCTCCCAACCATGAAACGCGAAGTGCTGAAGGCACCTAGTGTCGGGTCCACAATCTCGCTGAATAAGTTCTAGGTCGTCCGATCAAAGAGGGACACATGGCGCACGATTGGGCTATGTCGCCACTTCGCCTATCGTGACTTTGAAGAGAAAGGATCAGCCTCCTCCCAGCCATGAAACGTGAAGTGCCGAAGGTGCCCAGTGTTGGGCCTATAATCTCACCGAAATGATCCAAGCTATCCATCCTGGAGGAGCACGCGGCACACAATTGGGCTCTATCGCCACTTTGCCCATCATGACTTTGAAGAACGAGGATCAAATCCTTCCCATCCATGAAACACGAAGTTCCAAAAGCGCCTCTGGATGTGGGCCCCATGGTCATAGCAATGGGTCGTATGGAAAAGGGAAAAAGTAGATGAGGGGTGTGGAGCCAATGCATTCAAGGAAAGGTGATCGTGGTCGTCATTTTTAAATCCGATCCAACTGTTGATCCTGGAAGGTCGTTTCGCGAGATTGGGCACCAGGAAATTTGAAGGCAGGGGAAGTAGAAATCCCCGAAAGATGAAATGTCGAAGAACCCTTAGAGAGAGGCACTAGGTCATGGCCTTGGGTTATATTAAGGGCGGTGCCAAAAGAAAGGGAGGCTAGCCTCTGAGCCTTAGAGAGCAGGCACATGGTCTTCTCCTGAGAATATCGTCTCGGCCACTCCCTGGGGAAGAAGTTAATGAAAATCGAGAAGGTAGATGAAACCTCAGCTCGAGCCATAAATGGAAGGTATGGGAGGCTTACAGCAATCAACCTGTGGTACCCTTGTGTGCAGGTCCCCCCTGCAAGAGACATGCTGAGTTAAGGTGGCGTCTGATGAAGGATTTCCATCCAAGTTTGACTAAAGGGATGCCATTCCTTGGAGGTCCGATCACACCTCTGTTGGGCGAATTTTTCAGAGTATATATACTCAATTTTTCTATTTTTGTAGGTATCAATGGTTGAGCTAGGCTCTCGATTGTAAAATTTTTAACGAAGAACTGGCTTCTTTGGTTATGTATTGGAACTTGAGACTTCTTGCCTTATGAATGCCATCTTCTTTCCATCTCTTTGTTTACACTGTGTTAGAACAACTCGAAATTGGAGGATCCAGTTGAGTTGCATTGTTATAGGATGATGTAGGTTGGATCACTGTAATGGTTGCATTGTTTCTAGTTAGTTCTTGTATTTTCTCAACACTGAATGATTTGGAATTGGAGGATCCAGTCAAGTCACCCTTCAGTTCCCCAAAACTCTAAACCAAGAGGATCTTGTATTCTAAGTTTTTCTTCCTCAAGTTGTTGAAAGGCCTGATGCTCGAGGCTGTCTTTCTCACTCATCTCATTAAGTCTTCCATCTGTTCATTTTACAATCAACTCACTGACGGTAGTTAGATATGGACTTCTTTTGTTCTTTACATACCAGACCCGGTTCCTGAATTAGAGCGATTCCTTCCTGGGTCTCTACCCATTCAATCACCCATTAAATCATGACATAAACTGATGGGCATTGGGATCTTCTCCTGTCACAATCCAGAAGTGAATTTTAACGCCAACACATTGTATCATCAATGTTTACAAAAAATGGTACAAAATGTACATCGCATGTAGGCACGTGAGCCCCCTCATCCATATAGGTATAAAATAGGTGTCAAACTACCCTATACAAAATGGGCTCGCAGGCCTATATAAATACAAAAAATATACAAAAAGAGCACTCATGATGCCTCTATAGCACCAAAACTAGGTCCTCTATCTGGAGGAGGTGCCCCACCAACTAGGGGTCCTCCAAGTCTTGGGGGCAGTCACCTAGTCATAGTTTCCCCCGTTACAGTTGTTATGAATATTAGGGTCCACAACTCCGCTGGAAGGCCCACACACTGCTCCAAGACTCCCTCATCCTTGAACTAATTCCACATGCCCTCGGGCACTTGACGAAGCAGAAAGAGTCTTAAATGATTTCCATAGAGGCGCCTGTAGTGGCCACCTCTCTGGAATGTCCACTTCCTAGAAAATCATTCAAGCAGACTACTTCTGGCCCACATTATTTCATGACTTCATCCATGCTATAAAGCGATGTGACAATTTCTAGCTTTATGAAAACAAAGCACGAGCTCCACCTGCTCTTCTACACCTAGTCATCATTGTCGACCCATTTTGCAAATGGGGCATAGACTTCATGACTTGCAATCCTCCATCTAGAAATGGACACAAGCACATCGTCATGATTGTCTATTAATTTACCAAATTGGTTGAAGCCATGCCTACCTTCAACAACATCACTGACACTGCAGTGCGTTTTTTCTTTAATCACGTCATCTCCCACTTTGGAGTACCACTATAGCTAGTCTCTCATCATGGAAAACACTTTGAGAATGAGATCTTCATTGAAATTTCCTCAAAGATAGGCTTCTCCCACGAGTTTGTCTCCCCATGCTACCCTTAGTCCAACAGACAAGTAGAGGCAGTCAACAAGGTCCTCAAAACAATGTTGCAATGCACTATTAACTAGCATAAGACCAATTGGCATCATATGTTGTTTTCATCACTATGGGATTATCGCACAGTAGTTAAAATTTCCACTAGTTTTACACCATTTCATCTTGTCCATGGGGTCAAAGCCACTCTCCCCATCGAGTGCGGAATTCCTGCATTACGCATTGTTATCGAGATATTACCTGACACTGCTCCAATGGAGTAGTGCTTGCTGAACTTAGAGTCATGAAGACTGTTGGTCTTCATTATAGAGCAATGAGGTAGCTAATAAATAGTCAAAGGCCACCTTTGACTACCATGTCAACCTTTGCTCATTTAATGAAGGAGACCTCATCCTTTCCTACGATATCGCTCATGATACCCTCAGCCATGGAAAATTAGTGTCATTATGGCATGGACCATACATTGTCCAACACTACCTCACTAAAGGCGCATACATCATGGCCTCTCTAGAAGTCTACCCTCTCAAAGAACCTATCAAGGGGTTGTACTAAAATAAATTTTATGCTTGAGCGTGGTCCTTCTACACTAGGCTTTTTCTTTTTTGGTACACATTTGTAGCACTTTTAATCTATTTTTTCCTCCATGAATTATGTCTAATATGCCATTTGTGTTATTGACATATGTTTCCTCCATCATCCCACCACATCAGTTACGCTAACGGAGCTAGCCGATGGACACAGAATCTCGCTTTGACCGCTTGGGCCCTCTATACTCCCTCACATGAACTGCTCCACTCCAACGGCATATGTTTGGGCTCAGCAACCAATAGCCAAGAAGAATACACAGTCGTCATTGGCCTCCTTGCCGAGGCCATTCACCACCATATTCACCACCTTAATGTCTTATTATATTCCCAGCTTGTCGTCCTGCAGCTCAACAATGTGTACCGTGTCCACGATCCTTGCCTCTTCTGCAAATACCTACAAGTTAGACTCTTATCTCGACACTTTGATTCAATTAAATTTACACATATTCCATGACAATTCAATCAAATAATAGATAATATGGCTAACCTAGTGTTAGATTGGCATTTATCACATCAAGATGACATTACGCATACATAAATCATCAAAATTTTGTCACAACATATAGATTAGACATCATAAAAAGCGTCACAAAACATCATCACATGTGAACATCAAAGAGATCATAAAAATGTATATCCATATATATATAATTATCATTGTATCATCAATGTTTATAAAAAAATGGTACAAAATGTACGTCTCTCGTAGGCAGGTGAGCTCCCTCATCCCTATAGGTATAAAATAGGTGTCACACTACCCTATACAAAATGGTCTCACAGGCCTATATAAATACAAAAAATATACAACAAGAGCACTCATGGTGCCTCTATAGCACCACAACCAAGCCCTCTATCTGGAGGAGGTGCCCCACGAGCTAGGGGTCCTCCAAGTCTAGGGGGTAGTCAACCAACCATAGTTTCCCCCCCTATAGCTTATCTATAGATCAGGGTTCGAAACTCCACCGGAAGGCCCACACACTACTCCAAGACTCCCTCATCATATAAATTGGTCCACATTCCCTCAGGCACTCCCTGTAGCACCACTTCCAACCGACGACGAAAATTCTCAAGCACCCCACTGGCCTCTCCCTGAGACGCATTAAATGGCCCTACACTGGGGTCATCGAATCTATGTCTCCTACCAGCCCTTGCATCATCAGATGGCCTCGCACTAGCCTCATCCCTCCAATGTCTCTCTCCTGCCAGCAGTGGTTTCATGGGCCCCTGATGATCCAATGCTCTAACCAACTCCACCTCTCACCCTCGCAACCCTACATCTACACACACAATAAACAAACAATAGCATCAACATCCATCCATACATAAAACATATGCTATAATATCAAAATCATAAAAAAAAAAACACACTAACATACCTCTATGGTCCCAATCCTCTCCAGGAGGTAAAACCATATCTGGGTCATGCCGAAAGTCCATCCCACCATATGGGAACTGTAGTATGATATGTGGCATCTGGTTCCACATACATGCCAGATCAGTCATAAAATAATGGCCACCCTCTCCACCCTCATGTCGTACCAAAATCAATGCTCACCACATCATTCGTGGCTCCTGTGCATCAGCCACCTCCAACAAAACTCTAGGGTGCAACATGGGCACCCTCTCCAAGAACCATGCCACCAAGATAGACCCAAAGGCAAAATCACCTGATTCGACGGCCCGACACCGGTTGAGATGCCCCATCATCTTGGTGTGCATCATCAATCCCCAGGAAAAATGCTCTCCACACAATTCCCTCTGCATGATCCTCAGCTGACCACCACTGATGCACTAATTAGATAAGGATATGTATATCCTTAGGATCATTGCAGTGATGCACCAATGCACTAGTGCATCCATCTCCCCAATGTGCACAACCGAGCCCAACATAAATTCCTCCCCCGAATAATACGTCTACGCCAAGTGTACCTCCCCTGGAAACTGGGGATTAGTAGGTAGGGCCCTCCCCTGAAAAGGGACCCCGTTCAAGAGATAAACATCCTCAATTGCAAAGAATGTCAGCTACTCCCCTCTCATAATGAATCACTGCAACTCAATGCTCCACGTGGAAATCAAAGACTGCAATAGGTACTCCAATTCTCGTAGCAGTGGGAAGTCGAAGAACTTTAACAACCCACAGGTTGCCAAAGGTCCTTGAACACTTGAATCATCATCCCTCCAAACCTCCCTAAGGCGCACCCATTCCCTCAACCTCCAATGGACTGGCATCCTGAACTGATCACCTACATTCATGCAAACAACACTTGATCAGCCATCACAATTCCTAGTACGAAAAAATTCAAACAAGACAAGTTTTTTCAAAAATGCCCAGCTTTTACTCATGTGCATGGTTTTCACCCCCACAGGCGTGCACATATGCACTCATGTTCTTCACACTACTACGCATCAATGTGCAACTGTCAAAAAAATAGATCTGCATCAATCTGCATATGTCACACCCACAGGTGCGCGTTCATGCGCACTTGTTCATTACACAGTTGCGCATAGTGCGCAGTTGTGCTTTGAACATGCGTGCATCCAATGCATACCTATTTTACTCACTCACGTTCCCCCAGACATAGTTTTCCTCTCTACATTCGTGCACCCCAGTGAGGGTATCCTTTGATCGCCCGCACACTGGGGGTCCCACCCTCACAAAATCTCACCGTACGACCATTTGTACAACCCTTCCCAAAAAAGAAACCTTAACTACTATGCAGAAGGATAAGACCACTAACCTGGATCTCGCAAATCTTGGATTGGCTGGCTCGAACTCCTGAAATCTCCAAATCTCCTATAAAAACCTCTTGTCAACTCACTATGGAAGTAGGTACAAATGAGGTGGCAATGTGGGCCCTACAACTATATATAGTCCCTTTTGCCAAACTTCCATGCTCAATTACAGGAGCTCCGAGCATTCATTTTTTGATCCATCTTCAACCATAGGATCAATATCCCACACCTACATAGTCACATTCCCCAGGCCACCATCCATCCTCAGCCCCGGGGGAGCACTTTTCTCACATCACGCCCAGGTACTCATTCTCATGGTCAAAATTATCAAATAATTGTTATATGTTCTTTATCTTTAGATATTGTTCACTTCGGGTATTCAGTTTTCATGTGTACAAGTACTTGGTAATCACAGACTAGCACAGCCCCTTCAGGTATATGATTGACACTGGCATGTAATCATTCCCTCTGAATATCAATTTCATATCCTAGTCCCACCCTCCAACATTTTCCTATAGGATCCCCTCATCCGGCTCTGCAGTACTCTCACCTCCACTGCATTTTAAGTAATGTCACCTGGTAGCACTCTCCCCTATATGAGTTGTCCCATTCATATTCCCCTTTTGGCACTTTGACACTCATGTTGATTTCACCCCCTAGGGATGAGAGACCCGATAGTCTTACGCATATTCGAGAATCAACCACATACTCCTTCTCCTCATTTTTCTATCTTTCCCAATGGACTCCCAGGATACCTCCTCTCGGTTATATTTTGACTACACCTCCATAGTATCATTAACCCTCCATTTCATGCACAGTCACACTACTACATATGGGTGGATTATTCCACGAAATTTTTCCACGTTTCCATTATTTTCAATTTTTTTTTAAATAGGGCGGGATTTTCATCGATATTGCCATGACAGTTCGTCGCAATATCCATGAATAGGTTATTTTAACTTGGTCGAGATTTTTGTCACTATTGCCATGAAAGTTTGTCGCTATTTCCAGGAACTTTCGTGGCAATAGCGACAAAAAATTTTCCTATCTCATTCGTCGGTGTTAACGGCCAGTTGAATATTTGATCTATATATATCTAACTTTAGGAGACTTTGCGACACAATTGCTATAGTTGTGACATTGTTCTTGGCTTTTGTTTGAGTTGTTTATTTTTTCCGTCACCCACTGGTTGAACAAATCCAATTCTCGATCTACATAGCTCGGATTTTTAACTTGCAAGGTTAGTATTTTTTTTTTATTGATATACTAATTTAACTTGTAATTTTTTGTTCAAATGTCCAAATTTCATGTAGCTTGTTTTTTACTTGATAATATATTATATGTGTAGTACCATATTTCATGTCTTTGGTTTTTGGATCTAGTTAGTATATTCTATGGAAAAGGGTATGTGGATTCCATAATATTCTAGGTTTATGGAATCCACATACCCTTTTCCCTTCAATTGTAGCTAAAATGTCTCTCTCTTTTCATTGATAAAGATATGGAAGTTCTCTTGAAACTCAACAGTGATCGATGAAATGATAGTAATTGATTGTCATTTTCTTCTCTCTTTTATTTTTAAGAACTAACAAAAAAACACCAACAAAGCTTGATTGAAGCTTTGATACCACTTGTTACATCCCTAGTACCCAAATGGTATCACACTTGCATAAATTGAAAATAATATAACAGTGACAATAATGGTTGGGATACCTACACACCTAATGGTTGGCTAGCACTTACTAATTCAATTAAATGAAGGAAGAAATCTCCATGAATAAAATATTGAAGTTGATTTTTATATTGATAAATGATAAGTTATGGTATATATAAGATAGGGAGGAAACTCATGTTTATAACAATAAGATACATAAAAACTAACCCTAAACTTATGTTAGGTATGTATGTAGTTATTATACAAAGGAAACATTTGTACACATATGACCTTATTATAAAGATGTTATCTATGTTGTGAATAGGCACATAACAATCACTTTTAACTAACCACCTTCAACCATCTTAGCTTATGGTTAGCCACCTTTAACTTTCTTGGCTTATGACAAAGAACCTTTAACAAATGAACTTATGATTATATACCACACTCTTCCAATATAAATAAAGTATGTTTGTTTCAACTTTCACAATAAACTCCACATACCCTTTTCTTATATGTGATGTTATTTCTCTCGATTTTTTATAATCACACGCAATTCTAGATGTAGTGATTAATTTTAGTTTGTATTTGATGTAACTTCTTTATACACTATTAATAAGGAGTATCTAAAATATAAGAAATTCATGACGGAATCTACGATAACATGATGAAATCTACTAGTCAGGCAATGAAAAATGAGAACATGCCAAAGTGTCTTAGAAAATAAAACTATGACCACTGTAAGTAGCATAAAATTGTGACCATTGTATGTAGATGAAAATCAACACGTCATAATTTAAACCAACCCAACCCAATTGTGGATGGCAAGTGGTTGGCATTCTTTTTTTAGTGGTGAATTTCAAAGATTGGCATTTTTTCTACAAAACAACTTAGAGGCTAGTGTATGGTGTCGAGTGATTAAAGTTTGAGAAATTTTGACCACTTTCGTTAAATTGTGTGTAATTATTTTCCATGGTGATTCAGTACACACTACTATAAAGTACAAATTGAAGCATATCGATCTTAATAGTTTAATGATAATAATAAATAAAATCATGTCAAAATGTCTTAGAAGAAATAATTGTGAGGATTGTAGGTCACTGTAAATAAAACATATCATAATCGAAAAGAGTAGCTAAAATATAAAAATTTGACAACTTACTGTTTGGTATGGTGTAGGTAAGACAATTACTTGTCAGGACAAGGATTTGTCACTATGAATGAAAATGACAAGAAGCTTGCTCGGTTAAGAGAGGCATTAGAGGCGAGGGGCGATGGAAAATTTTATTTCCCTTGCTATGATTGCAGAGGCTTGCAAAAAAAAGAATTTTAATAACAACAACTCAAAGACATTGTAGGGAGAAGGGGCACGTCGAAGGGGATTATGAATATCGTCCCTTGGTAAGAGAATTCAATATTTAATGTATTCTCTTTAATAATCAGTATGTCATGAATTTTAGTAATATTTCTTATCAAGATTTTTATATTTTCTGTACACACTAACTTTTCTACGTTGTTTTTAAATATATAGATGATGCCCCCAAAATGTCGACCTCCAGAGAGTTATTTTCCAAGTACTAGTAGAAATACTCCTTTACAGGGTGATGAGCTTCGAGATCAGAATATTGAAGCTGTTGATCAAGTTATTAATGATGATATGGATGGAGATAACGTCAGTGATTCAAATCAGAAAGACGAGATACATAGATTGATCCAAGACACATTTGCTCCAATGGATGAGGACAACTAGGATGATAGTCATGATGTTGATCCTCTACTCGAGAAGTCACGTCAACCTCTTTATGAAGGCTCAACAACAAATATTTCATCTGCTATATTGTTGTTGGTGAACTTGAAGGTTTTGAATGGTTTATCAAAAACATGCCTCACATAGATACTAAGGTATTTAATTTGTTAATTATTTATGCTTGCATGTTCGCAAATACTTAAAGATTCATTTTTTTCCTATATTGCTATTGTTTTATAATTTGTAAATTAGTATATTGGATGAGATATTGATGATTAATATTGTTTACATTGACTTATTGTTTAGAATTTTGTAGATTGTTAGGTGAAGTTCTATTACCGACGTCAAATATTTTTCCACACACATATCAAGAAATATACGTGATTATGAAAGAAATTAGATGCATGTCTTAATGATCATATCAGGCTATTGATGCATTTCCTAATGATCATATCATATATTATGGACAATATGCATTAGAAAATGAATGCCCACAATGTCAAATAAGTAGATATCGAACCGATAAAGCATCAAAGAAGGTGCCTCACAATGTTCTTCGTTATATTCCGATAATTCCACGTTTCCAGCGGTTGTTCAGGTGCCAAAGTATAGCACAGTTTATGGATTTCCATGCAAAGAAAATAATTCAAGACAATGTGCTTCGAATGCCTACAGATGGTTCTGCATTGAAGTACATAAAAGAAAACTGACCAATTTTTAAAGAAGAACCTCGTAATGTTAGAATTTCATTGGCAACTGATGGTGTCAATGCATTTGGAGAGATTCGTTCTAAGTACTCAATGTGGCCTGTTTTTGTTATAAACAATAACCTTCCTCCTTGGATGTCAATCAAGAGAGAGAAAACAATGTTGGAAATGATTGTTCCAGGTATTTAATTATCTTTTACTTGCTTTAAAGTATGACAAAATATTTCATTTCTTTGTTTCGTGCATGGTAATTATTTTATATATATATAACGACATCTAGATAAGTAAAATTAATCATGCAGTATGTTGAACCAATTAGGTAGGTACCAGGTTAAAGATATAAACGTATATTTTGAGCCTCTTATTGATGAGTTGTTGAAGTTATGGGTTGGCATCACTATGTATGACATCTCTAGACCAATAGGGAAAAAATGATTTCAATTCCATGGAATACTATCATGGACAATTCATGATGCTCCCGGGTTAACACATCTTTCTGGTATATTGCTACTTTATTGTGTGATTTAATATTTTATTTATATATATATATATATATATATATATATATATATATATATATATATATATTGAAAATATCATGCATTATTTTAAATTGTAACTCTAATTTGACGCTACATTAATTCATATATCTTGTAGTTCTTCAAACAAAGTGTAAATTTGCATGCCCAGTTTGTGGTCCGAGGATAAAATCTCAATGTTCAAGGAGTTTAGGAAAGGAAGTGTTTGATGAGTATAGGCACTTTCTGCCTAAGAATCATAGTTACTGAACTACAGACAAACAAAATTTCAATGGTAAAGAAGAAAATGGGAAAAAAACATGAAGAATGACACCTCGCCTATGGAAGTTGGAATATATTATAAATCATCAAGCTACACAAATTATTTATGTATGACATATTATATAAATATTTGGTTAATTTCATTAGTATTAATTTCATTTTGTCCCATTAATTAGTGTTAATTTCAATTTGTTGATGTTTCATGAATGTCGTTAAGGCATGACTGGGCTTCCACGAGGAATGAAAAGTTACCCAATGTAGTTTAGTAGATTGGCATTCTACGATCACCTACAAATAGTTCATTTGTTTGATACAATGCATATCGGGAAGAACATAACGAAATTGTTATGGTGAATATTAGATGGAAGGACTGACAAAGAGAGAATTGTAAAGATTTGTTGTGACATACAGGAAGCTAATCACGCATTGCAAAGTGTTATTATTAATTCTAATGGAGATGGTCATGAACAAAATACTAGTCTTCCTTGGTTATTGACGGAGAAACATACCAATATTATAAAACAGGTCATTCCAAAAATTAGGTTTCTGACGGAGTTTTCGTCGAACATACAAAATATATTAACAAAAAAAGGTGATTTTGGTGGGGTTAAAACACATGACTGGCATACATTCATTAAGGTAATTAGTAGGTTATAATATATTTCCTTATTGGTACGCATTTTTTGGAAACAAATAATAATTGTTTGTTTTTTGTTACAGTATGTTCTACCTTTATCTCTCTCAGATGACTTTGACAACAACATAAAACAAATTATTTATGTACTTGGAAAATACATGAGGTAAGTATTGTTTTATAAGGAAAATGTAGTTCTTATGTGATTTGTAGCGGAACTTATCGACATATTATGTTTTATCTTCAAATTTATGTATGCCTTGATATCATTTTATTGTATCGACATTTGTAGGTGGCTATCATCAAAAGAAATCCATAAAGAAGATATAAGGTATTGGAAGAGAGAAATTCCCTGACTAATGTGTCAAATGCAACAGTATCTACCTCCAGAATTTTTCAATGCACAAGAACACTACCTCATACACCAAGTTGAGGAGATTGAATTATGTGGACCAGTACACACAAGGTTGATGTGGATGGTGGAGAGGCAGTTGAATTCACTAAAGTCTTTTGTTAAACAAAGAGCACATTCGAAGGGTTCTATGGTTGAGGGATATATGGTATATCAATGCATGGTGTATATTAGTCAATATCTACCTAAATTAACAGAAAATATGAATGTGTCTCGCATTTGGCACCTCGACTGCATCAAAAAATTTGAAGGGGAGGTCCTACTGGGGAAAGGTAAAATGAGGACTCTGAAAGGTAATTATTATATGTTGACATAGATTTAATATATTACACATTTATTAAATTATTCCTTTATTAACAATAGCTAATTAATGATATTAAATTGTTATTCTCTCATATAGTTTCTCGAGAGTGGGATGCTTTACATTTATACAGTGCAAACAACCTTGATTGTATGGAGCATTGGATAGAATATATTGAAGAATACTTCGGTAGGTTATCATGGGAAGGGGTGAGTAAGATAATTAAAATAGCACATCGTCATCGAGATCAATTTCCTGATCTTACATCAAGGGAAGTTGATTTAGCCTTTGGTTTAAAAGATAAACAAGCAAGTTAAATTTTTTACCCACATTTTCCTAGTTTTTTCCCAATTTTTCAATGTATTTGGTTTGTTTAATTTTTGAAATATATATTTACTAAGTCCTATATGAGGTTTATTAATTGGAAATGTATTTTTTACTTGTTGTCCATGTTGCAGTTGAAACATCACAAGGCTATGTGGTGTAATGGTCGTAAATTTCGTATCAAAATGTTGGAAGATAAGATGAAAATCTCAGATTGTGGGATAGTTGTAGTGTTTAAGGTCACCAACATTTCCTCTAGAAGTGATAGAAATTCAGAAGAAACTGACAATAGGTACTATGGCCATTTGGAGGATATAATTGAGTGTGATTTTAATTCCTTTAAAACAGTTTTGTTTGAGGTTAAATGGTACAGGCTATGGATGCAGGAACGTGATCCTGAAAGAACTGTTATTGGGCATGATAATGGATTTAACATGATTAATACAAGGGAATTTGAACCAAGCATGAAGCCTTATGTTCTTCCAAGTCAATGTGAGAAAGTATTTTACTCCGAGGTTCTTGGTAAAGTAGGTTGGTCATACGTTGTTATATATGATCCAAGAGGAAGACCAATAAAGTATAATCATGTAGTTGAGGATGAAGATAATAACAAGGAAGAAGATCATGATTATGCAGACCAAGATCAAGTGGCTCATGTAGTCAATGTGTCAGATGAAGAATTTGAAGAATTTGATCATCCAAATGTAGGAGACGACAATCTCATTGACGATATCGATAACTATATTAGCAAAATTGACGTTGATGATGATGTTGATAGGAATGAGCCTTTCACCAATATCGATTCTGAACCAGATCCTGATATAGATGTTGAGTTAGATGAAGAAGAAGGTGACTGATATTTAATTGTTGAAAAGAAGAGGTATGTGTTTATATCTTTTATATGATCTTTATATGTTTTTATAATTAGAGCTTCCACCTTCACGTGGTTTCCCCTATTTAGTAGAGAATGAACTATTATCGAAAACAAGAGGAGCTCTGTGTGACTGCGCCTAATCATACCAACGATGTAGGTATGTCGATCATAAATTCAAACTATGAATGGGGCCAACGTTGAAATTTTTTCAAACTATTTCTGAATGCATTCAAATTTGACATGGATAGACTATTTGCATGCCTTAATGATATAGGAGCGTTTTCTGGACTCAAATTTGACTCACACACCCACCTTATTCCATCATCAATTCATCATGTAAACCATAAACCCTAATTTAGTAGATTCATTGATTTGTCGGGTTTTAGTGTTCCCAGTGAATGGATGCGTTGTTGTTGACATGGAATGGGACAACACATGTACCTTCTTAATTTTCTTCCTTCACTTGATGTGGGCCTGGTCATTCCTAGCCTTGAATTGAAATTTTCCCCTAGTCTTATTCATCACCCTTCATGACAGTTGTCACCCAACGATCATTAGATCACAAGGTTTGAGGTATATGGGCATTGGGATCATGAGGCTTTATAACCATACAGTAACAAGAGACATTAATTGAACTTTGACTAGATTGAAAGGTGTGTGCAATTGAAAATACTAAAAACCCAAAACTAAAAGGGACCAATACATAGATTGTCAATGAGAGGGGATCTAGACATGGTGTGTAGGAATAGGCCCAACACCTTCCAAATTATCATTCTCCAAATATCTTATAAAAATTTTACAAGGAAATTGTACTAGGACTAGACACGGGCATCAGTGACCTGTGAATGGGGCTAGTGTTGAATTTTTTTCAAACTGTTTCTAAATGCATTCAAATTTTACATGGATAGACTATTTGCATGACTTAACGATATGGGAGGGTTTCTGGACACAAATTTGATTCACATGCCCACTTTCTTCCATCATCAATTCATCATGTAAACCATAAACCCTAATTTAGTGGAGTCATTGATTTTTTGGGTTTTAGTGTTCCCAATGAATGGATGCATTATTGTTGACATGGAATGGGACAACACATGTACCTTCTTAATTTTCTTCCTTCACTTGATGTGGGTCTAGTCATTCCTAGCCTTGAATTGAAAGTTGCCCCTAGTCTTAGTCATCACCCTTCATGACAGTTGTCACCCAATGATCATTAGATCACAATGTTGGAGGCATATGGGCATTGGGATCATGAGGATTTATAACCATACAGTAACACGAGACATTAATTGAACTTTGACTAGATTGAAAGGTGCGTGCAATTGAAAATACTAACAACCCAAAACTAAAAGGGATCAATACACAGACTGTCAATGAGAGGTGATCTAGCCGTGGTGTGTAGGAATAGGCCTAGGACCTTCAAAATTATCATTCTCCAAATATCTTATACAAATTTTACAAGGAAATTATACTAGGACTAGACACAAGCAACAATGACCTATGAATGGAGCCAACTTTGAAATTATTTCAAATTGTTTATGAAAGCATTGAAATTTGACATGGATAGACTATTTGCATTCCTTAATGATATGGGAAGGTTTATGGACTCAAATTTGACTCACACACCCACTTTCTTCCATCATCAATTCATCATGTAAACCATAAACCCTAATTTAGTGGAGTCATCGATTTGTCAGGTTTTAGTGTTCCCAGTGAATGGATGCGTTGTTGTTGACATGGAATGGGATAACACATGTACCTTCTTAATTTTCTTCCTTCACTTGATGTGGGCCTAGTCATTCCTAGCCTTGAATTGAAAGTTGCCCCTAGTCTTAGTCATCACCCTTCATGACAGTTGTCACCCAATGATCATTAGATCACAAGGTTGGAGGCATATGGGCATTGGAATCATGAGGCTTTATAACCCTATAGTAACAAGAGACATTAATTGAACTTTGACTAGATTGAAAGGTGCGTGCAATTGAAAATACTAACAACCCAAAACTAAAAGGGATCAATACACAGACTGTCAATGAGAGGTGATTTGGCCATGGTGTGTAGGAATAGGCCTAGCACCTTCAAAATTGTCATTCTCCAAATATCTTATACAATTTTTACAAGGAAATTGTACTAGGATTAGACACGGGAAACAGTGACCTGTGAATGGGGCCATGGGCTTACAGTTCAACATCTCAAACTTCTTCAATATCTCAATTGTGTACTTCTCATGACTCGAGAAGATCTCATCAATTATCTGCCACACCTACATTCCCAATAAGTAGTGCATCATACCAAGGTCCTTCATCTCAAACTCAGAGGAAAACACATACTTTCATTTATCAATAAGGCTCTATGTACCGGTGAGGAATAAATCATCAACATAGAGAACCAAAAATTAGGGATTCACCATTAACATTCTTGTAGTATAGATTGGTATCAACAAAACTTTTTCTGAATCCCAAACTCATAAGGTGTCTTTTTTAGGGGAAGACTTGGAAATCAAGACCCTAGGTCGTAGTCAGAGGTGTCTTGTAAGAACATATGTGACCTAGGGTAAGAACATAAGAAAATAGTGCATAGGTATTGTAAGTGTTGTGGTCATTTATTTGACCAATTGGTGAGATCATCAAGGTAAGCGTGGGCTAAATCATAAAAAAAATAGAACATTACACAGTAAAGGTATAACATGGTAGGTGAAGGTGCCCCCAATGTAGTGAACATGGTCTTTCATTATCAGAATGTCAAATCTAGATATTATTACTCTAAAAAACCCATACATGAGGGATAGGGCCTCATATCTTGCACATGCATCATGACTTGGTTTATGAAGGGGATAGGGAAGTTGTATTTTAGGCTAGCCTATTTCAAATCATGAAAATCAATGCACACGCAAATGCTACCATGTTTTTGGTTTACATGGGCTAGGTTGGATACCCAGTTTTCGTTCAAGCAAGCCTAGTTCAAATCATGAAAATCACTACACACATGAATGGTGCCATGTTTTTTTGTACAAGTAGGTTGGATACCCATGAGGTATATGAAATTGGGTAAATGGATTTTACTTTATGAACTTTATAAATCTCTTATTTGATGGACATGTCTTTTAAGGGGTGTGCAGATCTTTTTTTCTATCAGATATGGGGTATGTCGATCCATGTGTCGATGTAATTCTCAATGATGGTGAAATATAGTTTAGGATATTTTAAACAATACCAATTAAATATGTTGTAAAACTCTTGGAAATATATTTTCACTGGAATATTGCTTTAAGGGGATATGCAGTTGTTAAGAGAATGTTATCAATAACATGAAGTGTAACAGAGATATCCACTTTCATAGTGGGTGAAATGTTAGCCATATTTTATTCCTTAAATTCATTAGGGGTCATTATGGTATGTTTAATCCAATCAACATGACTGAGAGGGATATAACATGTGTCCTCGATTGTGAATTATCTAGGTGAGGTAGTTGGGGTGCATGCATCCTACAGGAGAAAAAAGAATCCATGACACATCGTATCCCAAGTATAGTAGGAATCATGCATGGCCTCTAGTATGTCTTCATCTGAATGGAAAATGGGAGTTGTAGAGGTTAGGTCATTATAGGATGACAAGGCTTGTGGGTGTGATGTTTTTCTTCCATCTATGTCACATGTGCATGATAAATCATTAACCATGGAGGGGTTGCCAAATGTAGAGAAAATGTAAGTGAAATGAGACTCAAGTTGTTAAGTTTCTATTGATTCATATTGACAAGGTGAGATTATGCCAATACCTAAGAGTGATGAAGGGTTGTTGGAGGATATTGACCTTACTTACTTCTAAATAAGTGATATATGGAAACAAAATCTAGGTTATCTATCATTAGTAGTGGAAATATTTTCTACCGATGTCTTTCTATAAAAATCTAGAAGCATTCCATAGTGTTCTTCATAAAAGTCTGGTCCTTATGAATAATATGAAAGAGTTGTATGTAGAATGTTGATTAACCATTCTGGGAAGGGAATGCCTTTGATAAGATCTTGACCAACCCCACGATAAATAAGATAATCTAGGGCCTTTACTTCCATTTTAAAAAATACTTTTGTTGGATGAACCCTAAGTGTCCCATATCCTATTATTCACACTTGTTGATAGGCAGGAAGACTGAGGCTTTGCAGAGTGTCTCAGAAGTGTAGAGGAAAAAATTATTGAATTATGTGGCCTTAATCATGCCTATATTTGAGGTTCATTCGATCATGTCATAAGATTTCCCAAAAATCAATCTCAATGAAGAGGGTGTTGAAATCAAGGAAACATTTGAGGGAATTCCATAACTTTTTCCCCTTCAAGTAATATCACAGACAACATGCACTCCCTTTTCCTCCTTTGCATCAATCATGTTAAAATCCCTACAAACTAATGAATGGATTTCCAATAATTTGTCAATAATCCATTTCTATAAAAGGGCACATTCATCATTAGACACATAGAAGTTGGATAAACCCAACAACCTTCCATCCAGAGTCAACAAAATTGAAACCCATTTTTGAGTTGTTGGTGCCTCATCCTATAAGTGATGACAATGTTAGGAAATTCGGAGACGTCATCGGGGGCCCCGGGAAGAGTTATCTTTTTCTTTTTAACAGCTTGCCCACCCTGAAATAGTCTCAACCAAAGATAGGGTCCAACAGTTGGAAGAGCATCGCACGTCTTGCGGTGTCCGGTGTGCCCTCGATGGCCCCTGAACATCTGGAGGATCGAGTACCATCCATGCCCGATCGTACTCATAACCGCATCAGGTCTCCAAGGTGAACAACCTCTGGTCAATAGAACAATGTAGGTAAGGGAAGTCGAAAAAATGGATCCGTAACTTCGGGAAAAGGATTGGCTCTAAGAGTTGGGCCTAGGGGTCTACGTCCTCAAATCGTGGGTTGTCGATAGTCTGCTCGAGCTACTATCACAGTGAGGGTGGGTAGTCACATGTCGATTGGGCTACGGACGTAGGATGTCCCCTCGCAGGGGATTTTTCCCTAGGTAGCAAATAATTAACACATAACTGGTATGGACAAGGGGAATCTGACTATTTAATTAAAACAAAGCATTGCGATGGTCCTGTGGATGCTGACACAATGTGATTTATTCCCAGTTCTCTGAATGTCAAAGTGAATAAATTCAACCAAGCGCGGGTAAACGAATAGAGACTTTAATCCTTAGAATCCTTGAGTTCACAGTGAGGATCAATATTAGGAAGGATAGAGACTTGGATAAGTTCATAGAAAAGAAAAGGCTTTGAAGTCACCTCGTGGAATCAATCTCAGAAGGGTGGACGCCAAGTTATTTGGCAAGGAATTATAGAGAGTCTAAATGGATGGTGTAAATTTCCATAGGGAGACACACCGATTTTCTTGGACCATTGGATCTAGTAGATCTATGGGGAGGATAAGGGTGAGAGTGTTTCAACACTTGTAATATCAGGAGGAATAGTAGACATCAGATATGAAGGAGCGAGAGCCGTTGATTTGGCACTCTAAAATATCGGCATTTCAGGAGTCAGGAGTGCGGAGGAAGATGCAACTCAGAATTCACGAGTCGCGAAATCCTGATTCGCAAAGGAAGAACCTAGAGCGTTGGATCATGGGTGACAAGGGCCATCAAACTGGCATAGCGGTCATCACGAATTTGCATTTCAGGAAAAGGGGAGAGAACCACTTCACAAAGCCCTGATACACGAAATCCCGACGTGCTCAGAGGTTGGGCCCTAGGCCGCAGCCGAAGGTCAGCTGGAGCAAACTTACAAAATTGGGGAAGACTTGAAAATTTGGAAGTGAGTTTGTTCTTCTTTGAAATCGATGATTTTATACTCTCTCATGCCATTGGCAAGGTTCTTGAAACCTGATTGTCCTATTAACTAAATATTACAGGGCCTTAGATCTATTTTCCAATGCTTTATCAACCCAAGTATTGATGTAACCCATGATGGGTCCCATTGGGACCTCTTATTTCACCCTTAAGGAAAATATTTCATTATGGACTTTGCTTAATTCTATGCATTTCTCTTGAATCAATGAATCAATCTGAGAATTACTAATAACCAAATCACTAATCCATCATTTTATCTCCTTTTTAGAGAAGCTGGTAAGTCATTGATTCAAAGAGTTGGTCAAATAAATAATTTTGGTGTCAAGGACAAAGGATTTTCTCATCAATTCCCATAGATCCATAAACAACTTTAATATTTCTTCAATGTTGGTTACAATTGTATCCCCAACCCTATACAATAACCCTTGGGCTCACTTTACTTTGGAAATTATCTTGGGATTGTCTTCAAGTTGTTCATGTGGTCTCGTAATGGCCAATGGTTACATAAACAGTGGTTTAGGAATCAATGTAGATTCCAAATCTGTTATCCCCCTTTTCATCTTGTTGTTTTCCTCTACTTGCTCCAAATTGGATTTTGTAAGCATACGCCCTATGGCATCATTCACTTTGGGATCTACCATGGTTTCCTAGTCTTATTCCTCCATCCTTTGCATGAAGGAAAAACCTTCATTGAGACAACCTAGTTCTCAACCCTAAGAGGCATTAACATGATTAGAGATTTTTTTGTCTCCGAGACTTGGGACAATATTATGTGCAACTATATCTCTTTCCCTAGGAGATAATGATTCCACTTCTTCACTACTTGCACAACAACAAAGAGTTCTTTATCATATGTGGGGTAGTCCAACATTGCTCCATGAAATTTTTTTGAATGGTAACACAACAACCATCCTTGTAGAAGCATCACCCCTAAAACATACTCGCTTGCATTCGTTTCTAGTTCAAATGCTCATCGTAAATTGGGCATGGCTATGATTAGAGTATTTCCAATATTTCTCTTCAGTTCTTCAAACACCCATAGTTGTGGCTTTCCCCAATGAAAACTCTTCTCTTGGCGGTCATGGCATGTAATGGTGCAACTGTTTCTTAAATGTTTTCTATAAAAATCCTCAAGTTTTGTATGAACATCCTCAAGTATTGCATTGCTCCCATGAAACTTTTGATCTTTGTTAAGATGGTAGGAATAAGACATTGGCCGATATTTGCAATCTTGTTTTGATCCACCCTTAGTGCTCCTCCATTGATTATGTGTCTAAGATAAATCAAGGACATTTTTTGACACTACATTTTTTCAAATTCATGACCAATTGATCTATTTTTAGTGTCTCTATTCCTTGTTCCACATGTTGTATGCGCTCTTAATATTTTTTGTTGAACATTAGTATGTCATCTAGATATACTTTTAAAATGAGTAAATAAATAGTTGTAGCACATCATTCATCAAGCAAATGAAAGTTGTAAGTGCATTACATAAAACCAAATGAATCACTAATCATTCATACAAACCTTGTTTCCTTGTCTTGAATGTTATTTTCCACATATTTTTCTTTGATCCTTAATCCAAGTCTTGTCTCACCCAACCCAAGTGATATGGTTGTGAATGACCATGAGTCTCTAGGCCAATATTTTAAACTAGTTGTGTAGAGATCAAATTCAATTGTGAATCGAGATCAAAAAAGTAATCCACTTTAGCTTGTCTCATGTGGATATAGTCATGAAATAATTTGGTCATATCTTTTTTCTTTTTGGGACTGTCATTAATTAATGCTACCTCCTTTTGAATGGTAGTGAAACTAATTAATGCTACCTCCTTTTGAATGGTAGTGCAACTACTTCTTATTTTAGCTTTTAGAAGTGCTTGGGGCATTTATCGAGGTGTAATTTCCAGTAGTCTTGGTGTGTCACTTTCTCTCACAAGACTTGTAATACATGGTGGGAGGTGTTGTTTCTTGCGTCATTGCTACAATATTATTCACAGCCCACTTCTTATTCTTCCCATAAATGACACCTTGAACCACCACAAATGACCTCACGAAGGCATCCTTTGCCAATTAGGTATATAGGTAACACTAACATTCTTGAGCACTAGGTATGGGTCTCGGAGCCTTGACATGGTCAAGGGAGGAAACATGAAATTTAGGCCTTAAAGGAAGCTTTCAATGAGCCAGATCCAATAAGGATGCCTCGTATAACCACACAAGGCCTTCTGAGGATATTCCAACCTATGGTTGGGGATGTCAGTGCCACTAGGTGTTTTTTAGTAGTAGGTATGTGTCTCAAGGTCTTGGAAATGATATAGGGAAGAAGGCCATGCCTTAGGTTCTAAAGAAAGTTTTGAGTCATCTAGAGCCATGAAAAATGCCTCAAAGTACCACACATAAACTCCAGAGGGGTATCCTTGGCCTCTAAGAAATGATGTTAGTGCTCTCACAAGGTTTTGAGCATTAGCTATGGGTCTGAAGGCCTTGATATGGTTGAGGGAGGAACCCAAGGCTTAGTCGAAGTACAAAGCTTCTAGGCATCCATGGCCAAACATGACACCTCAAACTAGAACACCCAATCTCTCAAGGTTTTATGTAACTTCTAGGACTCAAATTTCATGAATGACACCTCAAACCACCATAGACATCCTCTCGAGGGTATGTTTAGCATTCAAGTGGGAGTATGGGAATCAATAGGATATTTTGAGCACTGGGTATGGGTATTGGGTCCTTGGACAAGATCAAGAGAGGAAACCCCCTCCTTCCATCCCATTGTCAACTCTCAGGTTCAATGCCTTCACAGTCTTCCATATAGAAGACCACAACCCTTTCCTTTATAGTTTGAACAACTTCATCAAAACCATTACACCCTATGCATACAATGAATTAAACAACAACTCGATCATCTTGTAATATCTGTCACAACCAAGCCCAAAATTATTGCCAACTCAAACCTTTCCTCCATTCCCCACCAACCACTAAAGGCGCTTTCCAAATATGTGAAATTCTAGGATCATGGATTTCCAAACTATCGATCCCCACTTGAACTCGATGATGGGTCTCAAATCCAGTTCTCCACTGAGCGTCAAGGGATATTAAAATATATGCAACTTTATGCAACTTATATGCAACTTTATGCAACAATGCAACTTATGCAACTATATGCCTATATTGAAACTATATTGCAACAATTTCATATGCAACTATATGCAACTATGCAACATGCAACTTATGCAACTATATGCAACATGCAACTTTATGCAACAATGCAACTTATGCAACTTATGCAACTATGCAACTATATGTGACTTATGCAACTATATGAAACTATATGACAATTTTGTATGCAACTATATGGAACTATAAGAAACTTTATGAAAAAATGCAACTTATGCAACTATATGAAACTTTATGCAACTATATTGCAACTATATGCAACTTATGCAACTATATGCAAATATGCAACTATATGAAACTATGGAACATGCAACTTATGCAACTCTATGGAACTTATGCAACTTTATGCAACTTTATGAAACATGCAACTTTATGCAACAATGCAACTTATGCAACTATATGCAACTTGTGCAACTATATGCAACTTATGCAACTATGCAACTATATGCGACTTATGCAACTATATGACAATTTTGTATCCATGGAACTATATGCAACTATATGGAACTATAAGCAACTTTATGCAAAAATGCAACTTATGCAACTTATGCAACTATGCAACTTATGCAACTATATGCAAATATCCAACTTATCCAACTATATGCAACTATGCAATTATAAGCAAATATGCAACTATGCAACTATATGCAACTATGTAACATGCAACTTATGCAACTTATGGAACTTTATGGAACTTATGCAACTTTATGCAACATGAAACTATATGCAACAATGCAACTTATGCAACTATGCAACTATATGCAACTTATGCAACTATATGAAACTATATGACAATTTTGTATGCAACTATATGCAAATATGGAACTATATGCAACTTTATGTAACTATATGCAACTATGCAACTATATGCAAATATGCAACTTATCCAACTATATGCAACTATGCAACTATATGCAACTTATGCAACTATATTGCAACTACATGCAACTATATTGCAACAATTTCGTATGCAACTATATGCAAATATGCAACTATATGCAACTAACTGCAACTATGCAACTATATGCAACAATGCAACTTATCATGTTTTTTAGTGACAATATGCAACTTTATGCAACACTGAAACTTATGCAACTTATGCAACTATATGCAACAATGCAACTTATGCAACTATATGCAACTATATTGCAACTAGATGCAACTGTGTTGGTACCAAAAACGTATATTGGCACAATAACTTATCTTCTTGTTTTAACGAGTGTGGGTACCACCAAATAGGTATCTGTCGGATCTATCTTCTTCGAGTGATGATCAAGATATACTAATAGAGGTTGAAAGTGAGACATGTTGTACTAGATCTACCGATTCTAGATCAACTAGATTTGAAAAGGTAAGGAAAAGATTTTGCATACGCATGCAATTTTTTATTGCCAACGGAGGGTCGTGTAATTATGATGTTGAGAGCATAGGTGACATTGAGTTTCCCTTGAGGTATAAAAATCTAGTGCAACGATGGGCACCTAAGGAGCTACATGAAGTGGACATAGATTTCTTCATTGGTGGGAGGATGTATCACATTGCTCCTTCATCCTTACATGGATTGGGGTTATTTTCCATGGATGGCATAAAGGTCGGCTATGGCACTATAACTGAATTGATGGAGTATGTCGGACCATTATACAAATACAATAACTAGTTGATGTTAGTCCGATATACGCAAAGTATGCAGAGATACGAAGTTGCCGCAAATTATATACAACTAGTAGATAACAATCAAAATAAAGGGGCAACTATGTATATTGATGGAAGGCCAAAAACTACTGGAAACATTGCAGGCTTTATAAATAGTACACGACGAGTGAAAACAACTAAGAAACCGAATTGCATATTTGAGGGACGCGAAGGAAATCGTATATTTGTATGTGCAACAAAAACAATAGTTCCAGGTGAAGAGTTGTTGATCGATTACAGCTTAAATCGAATAGATGGAGGGGGTGCGACTATGGGGGTAAATATCTTACATACAATTCAACTCAACCTTTGATCAATCAATTATTTACTGCATATATTTCATTTTTCATTATTTATTTTCTGATATTACTGCAATATTTCATTTTTTTAATCTTACAATTACTTTCATAACTCTTGTTGATTAATTTATTGTGTCAACATCTATCCAGGGTGACCGTAAGATATCACAGGCTACATCTATCTAGGGTGACCATGGAAAGGAACCCACTGTGCCTCAGCAGGGAAATGTTAAATGCAGTAACAACTTATGACTACAACAACTAAATTTCAGAAATTTCATTTTTTTTTTCTGATATTACTCCAATATTTCATTTTTTTAATGTTACAGGTGAATTTCATAACTTTTATTGATTGATTTATTCTCTCAACATCTGTCCAGGGTGACCGTGGCAGAAAATCACCCGCTACATCTATCCAGGGTGACTGTGGAAAGGCACCTATTGTGTCTCACTAGGTAAATGTTGAATACAGTAACAACTTATGACTACAACAACTAAATTTCTGAAATTTGATTATTTTTTTTTCTGACATTACTCCAATATTTCATTTTTTAAATGTTACAGGTGAATTTCATAACTTTTGTTGATTGATTTATTGTGTCAACTTATGTCCAGGGTGACCGTGTCTGAAAATCACCTGCTACATCTGTCCAGGGTGACCATGGAAAGGCACCCGCTCTACCTCACTAGGTAAATGTTAAATACAGTAACAACTTATGACTACAACAACTAAATTTCTGAAATTTTGTTATTGTTTCTTTTATATTATTTCAATATTTCATTTTTTTAATGGTACAGGTGAATTTCATAACTTTTGTTGATTGATTTATTGTGTCAACATCTATCCAGGGTGACCGTGTCCAAAAATCACCCACTACATCTGTCCAGGGTGACCGTGGAAAGGCACCTGATGTGCCTCAGGTAAATGTTAAATACAGTAACAACTTATGACTACAACAACTAAATTTCTCAAATGTTGAAGTTCATCTCATTAATTTTATTCATCAATGTATTGTGGCATGGTCAAGGTGGGAAGGCTCCCACTGAGGATATTGATGAGGACAAAATATGTTATTCTACTGACCTAATGACAACTGTAATGAAGGCCTTGAAGAAGGCTAACATAGAATATCTAGGTTTTCTTAGCAAAATACCCTTGACACAGGAGGATAGGGCAATACTTGTACAGCTACAAAATACAATAACTAATTTTGGGGTAAGTGGCATCTTCACATATTTTTATCAGCTATGACAATTTCATATCTGTTTTTTTGTTTTATATTTTGTATATAATCTGATAAAGTAAAATTTTCCGTTTGTAGGAGTTTTTAAACCCTGTGCATGGGGAACCTATTGATCCTGCATCTGTTATAGGTAGTAGTGATGGTCCAATGCAAAAAAAATCTCAAAATAGCTAAGTGCAAGTGAGGATTTTTGAGCCTCCTGAGGATCCCCTTGAATCCATTGATGATCAAAATGATTTTGACCAGCATGGCATGCCGGAGCATGATGAGTTGGAGCCTGGGACTCCACATGACTCCAGAGAGGAACATATTGTAGATGGAGAGGATACTATTCTGCATGGAGCAGAATGAATGAAAAGAACCGGATCACTAGATGCACCTTTATAGTGGATGACGCATGTGTTACGATCAAGATTCAGAAGATTGCAGGTAATTGTTAATTAATTGATTCATTTTTTTCATGAAATTGAAATGGACATTTGTTGAGATTATTATAAATTAATAGATAACATGTTTCTGCAGGAAACAATGTTTTCTGTAGAAACTTAAATGAAAAAGCATTGGAGTTGTTTGGTCCCACCATTCACACATGGTGGAATGGCCAAGATAGAAAAAAGAAAGATGATTTAATAGACCACATGGTAAACTTGTTCGGTAACACTTTCAACAAGAAAGTGGTTACAAAGTTAGCTGACAAGAATTTAAAATATATCAGGGCCCAGTATAGGGAGAAACTACAATTAGACCTCAAGCATGAGCGCCCTACCATGGTTCCAGAGAAAGAGTGGAAGGCACTAATAGAGGATGCAAAGGATAACTTGTTTAAAAAACAAGGAAGGCATCCATGAGTTGGTCAAGCAAGCTACAACACATGTCATATTATCAGTGAAATATGAGCATTTATGTTTTTCTTTCATGTTTTAAGTAACAATTCCGATATCTATTTCTTTTAAAAAATTCCATATGTAGGCTACCAGACACCTCCAAAGAAACCAAGGCCGGAGTGGAAAAACACAGCCAGTATAAACTAGGCCAAGGTGGCTATGGAAAACTAAAATCCTAAATAGTAAGATTGAAATGATTAATTGTGGTTAATATTTATTTAATAGTAGCGAACAAATATATGTTTTTGGTATTGGTATTTTTAATGGTGTTATGCATTGCAGTTAAATATGTTCGACACTGCTGCCACCGAGGAGGACCTAAAGCTTGGTTACAAGCATGGTTTTAAAAGTGTGATTGAATATAGAAAAATCTTGGGCCAAACTCTTATCTCCCCAACCACGCAGGTAAATCAAATGAATAAGGAAATCGCAGTAGCATGCTTGTAAAGTTTATTCATATTTTATTCTATCACCCTTAACTAAGTATTTATGTTTGTTTTCAAGCAACAATGCTACTGCAGTAGTGAATCTAGCGGTATTCAGTTGACACCACGTCATACAAGGGTGCACATGTCCAATGATAGTGTAGAGTAGAGTACCCATTCCAATATGTATGCTTCAGAATTAGAAATATTTACTGTGATTGTAGATATTTATTTCCTGAATTATACTTATATATTATCTTCTCAAAATTGAAGAGCATGTAGCTCAGGAGGGTGAACTACAAGAGGAACCAAGTGGACAAGAAATTAACGCACCAATTGTCATAGCTACACAGACAGGTAAACAACAATAATGTAATGTTAATCAAAATAATGAATTAGTTATTTCAATTATATTTCAACATATCGATATGATCATTTTCATTGTTGCAGTTCACGACCCTAAATATATGCCTCGACACGCTTCCTAGTGATGTACTAGAAGTATGGTACATGATCGCACACAAACAATAGAAGGACAGGGCATACAAAATACAATGTCCTTAGATGATTATGATACTCCAATTGCCAATTTTATGAATGTAAAAAAACATAAATCAAAGAAAAATTAGATGTATAAATTCATGACTTGTATTTGGATGTTTATCTATGTTTATATGTTCATATGCTTCAATGTATATGTTTTCATATGTTTTTATTACTATCCTAGTTATGCATGAATGCCTATATGTTTTCTATATAAAGAAAATCATTTGTTGGGTATGGGGAATTGAGAGCGATTTGAGGAGGGGGAGGGGCCATATGAACTTCCACCTTCACGTGGTTGGCCTTGTTCAGTAGAGAATAACCTATTCTTGAAACAAAGAGAAGCTCATTAAAGTATGCGACCACTTAATTTTTTTCTACAGTATTTTACATAACTAAATGCATGTTTATTTGCTTATTAATTATTTACTCATATAAAGAATTTGTCTTTTATGATTCATGCAAGTCTTGGTGATGGAAATGCATCTCATGGACAACTCTTATCAAGTTGTATGGGCTAATGGATCTAGAAAAAGGACAATGAAAAGGTAAGGGTTTTGATGTGTTTTTTAAAGTAGGATTTATGTTAGTAAAAGTTCACAATCCTCATGAAAGGATACAATTGTGTTTTTGGTAGACAAACATCAATGTTTTTAACAAAGTATAAATCATAGACTATGGGAAAAACTTTTTTTTGTATTCTTACATTGACCAGTACAACTATAACATATTTTTAGTACAAATTCTTAACCACACACACACACACACACATATATGAACCCTAAGTAAACAAATGATAGAAGATAAAGGGGGAATATGTACCGATAGGAGTGAATGAAGATAATAATATGAATAATGGAGTGGAGATTGCACTCTAGCCTTGAATTGAATTATACTTGCATCCAACATGTCCCATTGTAATGTATGTTGTGATAGTTGTGTCTTATCACTATAATGTATGTTTCTATGTCCATCACGGGATGCCTAGAGCACCACCTATCATTCATGATCCAACACATAGCAGTTAAGAATCCCATCCATTGCTAATGTGTGCAAGTACCATATGATTAACTAATAATTTGTATCCTTAATTATGAGCTATCAATATTTACTATCACCATATTCTTCTAGTGCATGCAGATCTGTATTTGAAGTTTTGAATATTAATGAAGAATTCAAGAACTACAGCTTCCATGAAAAATATATCTACATTCAACACTTTATGAGCTATCCCAACATTGTTCCAATTGTGGATTTTCGAGAGGTGATTAGGTCCCACATTTTATTTACCTATTTTAACCACCACTTCAAAATCAAACTCCTAAAATAGTAGCAAACATCGATAGAATTAACCTTCCAACATTGTATTGTTAACCAAATACTTTACCACTAAATTATCAATGGACAACTTGAAGGACTGGTCCAGAAGATAATACTTGAATATTTGTATCATATACGCCATCACCAAGCCTTTGCCTTTCATGGTTGTGTAATTAAAAATATTTTCTAGAAAATTAACTGGGGTGGTGTAACATGTGTTCCCCTAGCTATGCCAACATGTTCCCAATGCAATGGTAGTGGAATCCACATGGACATGGAAAGAGCCCATTGTGATAAAATGCATGTTGGGTTCTTGGAACAGTTCAAATTATTTTGATAATAATAACTTTGATTTGTTCTATCGAGAAAGTCTAAGGTTCAAGCCCGTATAGCCCTATATATATATCCCCTCATAGTCCCTATGAATTGGACTTTCAAAGTCTTTCAGATCATATCAATATCTTTTCCTAATCAAGATCGGTGGATGGGAACATGGGTCAACACAAACCTTATGTCTAGTAGGTTCCTAGTCCTACTATATCTTCTCGTGAGTCCAAAGTTCATAATGAAATTCCCACAATCATTCAAGGATATATACCAAAGTGATATCCAACGTTTATACCCTCTATTCAAACATGATGTGTTAAGTTATGTGTTCCATAAAATTTGTGGCATTAGTTGTGACATTAATTAAACACTAGTGGATCTTTAATATCTACATGAATCCACTTAATGGAATTTGGTAGTGTGCATATTTGTGTCAATTAATTCTCATACTCTGTCACATACCCACTACCTCAATCAAATATTTTTTTTTCTTCTGGTCTTCTCTGTAATCAGAGCCCCCGAATTACCTACGGAGGCCTAGTGCAAGCTAGCTCTTTCTCTCTCCCCATTCCCATGTGGTCGTGGGTCATGGTCATAGTTCAAATAATCACGGTGCCTCTTTGTATTTCGCGCCTCAATGCTACAGGGGTGTTTAATCGTTTGACTCTGCAACCGTCGAACCCCGACAGGGCTAGCATCTAGCCAATAGGGACGAATCCCAATAGGGCTAGAGAAAAACCAATGAGGACAGGCCCCGTCGCATGGTTAAGTGGAATACAGGTGGCAAAGGGGGGGGGGAAGTGTGACACGGTAGTCGATAGGATAGGAGGGGGCCCCACTTCACATGCCACACTATTCTGAACCCCCCCCATTAAAGGCAGAACAACAAGGGGGGTCCATAATTCACCCGAGCATCGTTGATCAAGGTGAATTAATATCAACCGTTCGAGAGTTGCATGCCTGATTCTGGACCCCCCCCACCACTAAAGGCAGAACAACAAGGGGGCTCTAGAATGAAACCTCAGCCATAGATCTGGGTGGGTGGACTCTGACCGTCCATATCTGCTCGTTACTTACCTTAATGAGAATTCACACCCCGACATAAAGCCGACATCTCTTCCTCACATCTAATGGTCGTTACAGACCCTGAGATCCTTCGAAAGACTCTCGTTCATTCATCGGGGTTTATCGTCACGAGAGTTCGAACTCTCGATCACGGGACTCCTGAATTCATGATTTCTGATTCCCTGGAATGCGTAATCTCATGACACGTGGCCTTCATCAATCGAACGACTCAGATCTATCCCGGGGTTTTCACCATGGAAAATCTCGAACTCTCATCATCAGGATTCCCGATTTTGCGATTCCTGATTTCCCGAAATGGGTAATCCTATGACACGTGGCCTCCGTCAATCGAACAACTCAGATCTATTCTCGGGTTTTCACCATGGAAAATCCTGAACTCTCATCATCAGGATTCTCGATTTTGCGATTCCTGATTTCCCGAAATGGGTAATCCTATGACACGTGACCTCCATCAATCGGATGGCTCATATCTATCCTGGAGTTTTCACCATGGAAAATCTTGAACTCTCATCATCAAGATTCCCGATTTCCTGAAATGGGTAATCCTATGACACGTGGCCTCCGTCAATCAGATGGCTCAGATCTATTCCAGGGTTTTCACCCCTATACATTGGGGTCTTAATCCATGGGTAACTCCTGATCGATCCAACGACTATTAGGTTTTTCGACCGAGATCTGACGGCTCATATTGGTTCCTACCTGTGCATTCTTCCACAACTCCCTAGTCGTAGAAAAATCAACAGTCCAGATACTCCCATGGACCTTGGAGATCTACGGTCCGATTTCTTCGCTTCCCACAAAGACACAGAAAACAAAGGGGTAAGACATTTAACACCCTACTTACTCCTACCAATCCAACGGTCATGCATGACCACTAGTTTCCCAATGGAATTTCACTCGTCGATTACTACCTATTAGGGTTAAGGAACTTAACACTCCATCTTCTTCCTACGATCTGACGGTCGTGAGTGACCATATATCTCCCGACGGGATCTCGTTCATCGATTCGATACTTCATCCTTATACTTCCATCTCAGGTTTTCAAGAAGATCGTTCCCCTCATGCAGGGTTACTAAGGCCTTACACCTTCACAATTGCTTTTCCGGTTCTTGATGGGCTTTTCAAGGAGGGTATCTCTATGGGGAGATTCACTCAGGGTACTATCTGAGGTATATAAGGGTACCTTTCTCCCACGAATCAGACACGCGGTCTAAATTAGGTCGGTAAGCATATAAATAGTGTTTATGAAGACATAAGCCATACGTAGTCTTTCCATTATAAACATGCATCTACCAGTATTGATCAAAACATCATACAAACATTCTTACAATAAAATCATTCACAGTTTCACAACTTATGGGCATAATCATCAGAATAAACATATATATATTTCAAGATGCCAGAGGAAAAACACTTATCATAAATAACACCAGGGGGTCAAGCAACTGCTGAGAGGGATGCTTGTTTCCACCCAACTGTAGGCTCAACGACTCCCAGCGGATTTACCACTATCCACCCCCAAGTTGAGACCACGATGCTATGAGACTCCGTCTTTGTCTTCCAGTGACCAAAAGTGAAGGTTACTCTCCTTCCTCTCTACTATCACTTCCTCTGCATATTGCTAGAGTTCTCTCCCTTCCCCTCGTGTCTGTCCCCAATCGCTTCTACCCCACGCCTTATCCTCTTGCGAGGTTGTGTGTGGCGCTATTTCCCTCGCACTGGTCAGTCATGATGGCTCTAAAGATGGGTGGTTCACCTCCCCATCCCTCATTAACTCCTGAGGAGCCATCAACCTGCTAGCCTGTGAGACATTTAATTCAGGGCCAGCGAGCCGCTTTTGGTTCTCTGGGCCAGTGAAGTCCAAATACGGTATTAATTCTCGGTGGAAGTTAATGCCACCTTTCTAGGTGCCTTCCACTGCCATCGTGGTCTCTTTTTCTACACATCCCCTATCAGCAGTCCTGCAATAAAATTTTATAATTGTATTCACATTCATTAACCTTTTCCATAAGGTCCATTCACATCACATATTCACATTCATGAGTTTGCCACAGTTCTGGCCAGTCCAGTTATTTTTTTACAAACTGGGGGAAACAGGGTGTTACATACTCCCTAGGTGTATGAGAATTCAAAAATGCAACTTATGCAACTATATGCAACTTTATGCAACTATATGCAACTATATGCAAATATGCAACTTATCCAACTATATGCAACTATATGCAACTTTATGCAACAATGCAACTATATTGCAACTATATGCAACTATATTGCAACAATTTAATATGCAACTATGCAACTTGTGCAACTATATGAAACTATGCAACTATATGCAACTTATGCAACTATGTTGCAACTATATGCAACTATGCAACTATATGCAACTTATGCAACTATGTTGCAACTATATGAAACTATATGCAACTTATGCAACTATATGCAACTATATGAAACAATGCAACTTATCATGTTTTTTAGTGACAATATGAAACTATATGCAACTTTATGCAACAATGAAACTTATGCAACTATATGCAACTATATGCAACTTTATGCAACAATGCAACTTATGAAACTATATGCAACTATATTGCAACTATATGTAACTGTTCCGGTAGCACAAATCTATATTGTCACGATAATAAATCATTGCATCAACAACCTACAACTCCCCCTCGTCTAGTTGTATACTACAATTCCCTTTCCCAATATGCTAGTTGGATACTACAATTCACTTTCCCACTATGCTATGGGAAATGCATGACAATGTTGCATCTAAGTATAATAATATAAGAACTCTTTCTCCAACCACTAAGACGGATTTTCGTAAGCCTTTTGAAAATCTAACTCTTCATTTTCAAAAATGTACATTACTAAGACGGATTTTCATAAACCTTTTGACATTTATGAGTAGATGATTTGTGGCCACCCTTCACAAGGTGTTTTTATCGTCAATTTATTTGTCAAATTTAATATGTATATATTGATATATGTGCCAAGTTCCATGTGGTGTTTTTATTGTCTAATTTATTTGTTATTTTCAAGTTATTTGTCAAATTTAATGTGTAGATATTGCATATATTCCAAGTTCCATGTTGTGTTTTTATTGTCTAATTTATTTGTCAAATTTAATGTGTAGGTGGTTGTACAGTACATCGAGTGTACACTCTTTACCTAGCTCAAATTTCAACTATAAATCAAGAACCCTAAAGAGGTATTTTAAATATAATTTTGGTTTAC
>ML779041.1:694793-707347 GCA_009831015.1 Picea engelmannii
ACCTTTGCATCGATTGGTTTCCACTTGGACATATAACATTCTCATCAAGGGAATCATATCAATCAATTACTTGACATCAACCAATGACATCAATCAAACCAAACCATTTACATCAATGACATATGATCCAACAATCTCCCAAGGAATCAAACCATTGGCATCAATGACAAACCATTGGCATCAATGACAACATGATCCAACACTTTTCTGGAAAAACAACCCTTGTCGCCCTTGGTTGGGGCATTCATTACCTTCTACTCTTGTTGACATCGTCCATAAACCCTAAGTATCCCACAGTCCATGTACCTCCGATCTTTTAGTTTGTCCACTTTGTCATGCCTCTAGCACAATCTAACCCACATCTAGTCGTCCCCCTGACGCTAGATTCAGTTTCACATTTGTTGCCACTCATACTTCACATATATCCCCAACCAAGGACATTCTTTAGCCTCACCACATCTTGACTTCGTCCATGTACCTCATCACTTCATGATCTCATCTAGTGGATTTCATGAAGCCCTTTGCTTCTTGGAGTCGCGTCTCCTTTTCTATCGACATCATCATAGTTTAAAGAAGAGCGACAGTATCTTGAATCTCATTACCTTTATGATGACGAGTCTCAAATGGCACAGAGAGAACCATCATTGCTCTCTGTTGTCGTTGACCCCCATAACATTTGACATCAACGCAATCTCATGTTACGGTGGGTCTTATTTTGCGACTATTGCAATTTTTTTATACTAGCTGAAGACCTCTGAAATTTGTTGGGTCATCAATGTCTGCGCATCACCGACACTTCTTATAGGTGTCATCATCTCTTTTCAAAGTATGTTCACCATCAGAATTGTCATCTTCCATTATCAAACCACCCCAGAGGGTAGTGCAGTTATCTACATCATCATATATTTTCAGTTATTATCTTACATATTTTGAGTTACATGACACGAGCATGGGGCATGCCCGCCTCATTTGTATACAATTTTTATTTTCCCACACCTAGAGAAAGGTTTGGGTCCCACAGTTTCCCCTCTCTCTCCAATAGATTGTTCTTGCAGTTCCTATCAACATTCTTTCTTAGAATGGTACTCTCAGTAGAAGAAACATTGATGTATTCTGGCTATACGTATGCTCCTAACCTCATACCTTAGGGGGCATCTGTTATCACTGAAATTTCATCCGCAAATGGTTACAGGAATCCAGCATCTCCAAACACCTATTAGTTCACCCACAGTTTCACAAATGCATTTCCAAAAGGCACAAACTATACAACTGGTTAAAAAATTAACATGTGCAAAAGAACTACAGGAAGCACGCACACATGCATAGGTCAGAAACGTCAGAAAAGCGCACATGCGCCCGAGGTGCAACTGTGTACGATAAAAGCCACACACTCCTGAGAATGGTGCATTTATGGTTCTTGTCGACCCCTCACCCACTTATGGTTCATCTCCTAAGTTGATTTGACCCTCAAATCTTAGTTGAATCCGAGTGGGGGATTGGTCAAATACCTAAGGGTGCCCTAAAGGGCCCCTTGTTCACACTAAACACCGATTGGATAATGCCTCAAATATTTGCCATAAAAAGAGTCCATTGGTGCAATATGAATTCAAGAATCTCATTGTATTGTTATGTTGCCTCTATTCTCCTATAAGGAACCTCTTTCCTTCTTGGAGCATACTAGCATCATTTCATTAAGCTATTCACCTCACCTCTTGAGGGAATAAGCTTGGATTTCTTCATCATTTCCTTTCTAGTTTGCTATTTGTAAGAAGAGCTCTCACATAGGGGATTAAATAGCCCTCCCTTGGAGGAAGAGGGGACCCATAAGTCTCCCTTTCTCTTTGGTGTTTTCCCACTAATACAATATATCCATTGGTGGCATGAATATTGGTCAATTGTTTGATTTATTTTGGTTCTAATTTCCTTATAAATTGTAGTTTCATTTATTTAGTTTTTATTATCTTAGTTGTTTGTTTATTTCATGTGATTGAGTCATTTGACTCATACACTAACTTGTGTCTTGTTCATCTGACCCAACTAGACTTGCAAGTGTCCCTCTTTTTCTCATTCAAGTGGCGAAAAGGATACAACAGACATGTTAAGAAGAAGCTGCAAGAACAATAGATCATCACCAGAGCCAATAATGGAGGCTGAAAACCCTACAAAAATGAAGGGAGTGGTGGATGTTGATGCCATTCCTTCCCCATAACTAGCAATCCCTACATTGGTTGAAGAGAAAACAGAACATACGCAATTTGATCCACCAAGCATAGCAATAGAGACAAACCCGACGTAAGAATTCGTTCAACACACAAAAGCAACAGTTGAGGAGAGGAATTAGTCCAAGGATCCAAGGGATCAACCTAGCACAGAACAAACACAGCATGAACAAATACTAGACGAGGAAGTTACAACACATCAGGAGTCTAGTAGAGAGGAATAGGAGGAAGAGCACACATATCAGGAAGCAAGTCCTTCTAGTGCGCCAGTCAAGGGGAAAGGTAAACAACAGGTCCAGATATCCCTGTGCAAGCAGCCATAGGTAACCATTGTGTTACTGCATGTACCAGTAATGGTAACAGTTTTCGCAAACTTACTTGGATGCATAGACAGACTGCGTTGTTCGGATCATGATGTCATGGATATAGATAAGTTCCCAGAGTTAGCGTAGCAGGTATACTTATAATCAGAGGGGTCAGTGAAAAGGGAGTTCACATAATGGAACCTAAGGAGTGGATACAAGGGTTATACAACACATGCATCATGAACCTGTTGGAGATCTTGCACTTTGGTAGGGACAAGGAAGAAAATGATTGTGTCAAGTAGTTACTGGAAGTCATGCATGGAGGTATTTTGTGGTTGGATACACAAGTATCCATAGACGTTGATTTGATACAAGAGATAACAGGTATGCCCACTAATGGTGAGCCACCTGTGTAGTACCTTGATGACAAGACCAAGGAGAAGGCCTTGGAAAAAGAGATGAAACAGACATATGGTATAGAAAGAGGATCCAGGAGGATCATCATCAACAAGATTAATGAACAAACAACAAGACTAGCCATAAAACTAATGTCCTGTAAACTACTCAGAAAGTGTCACAAGAAGGAAGTGTCAGCATGCGTTATAGCAGCAGTCGTGCAGTGCATGAAGGAAACTGTATTAAGTTGGAGCCCGTATTTATTAAATTTAATTTTTGATGATTGTAAGGACACACAGAACATTGGGAAATAATTCCACTACTCATGGATTATCATTTTGATTGCATTAGTGGGTTGGAAGCACCCCAAATGCACCATGTTTCTTTAGAGAATTGGAATGTGCCATGCAACGCAGTACGAATCATTATGGAACACCATTGTTGCAAAAGAAAAACAAGAAAATACCAGCATCTTCAAGACATACCTTGAAGAAATCTAGGATAAGGTGGCAGAGACTTGGAAGATCCCACCAGAGGTGGTGGAGTAGTGCAAAACGATAGCTAACTTTAAATCCCCGTGACATAATATGTGGATTCAGGTGAAAATGGATCCATCAAAGGAGTGGACGCATATGAGGTATTGCGCCACAATAGAATAATTCGAGTGGGTGATGAAATAATGGCAAGAAGAATGGAAGATTCCAGTCGAGCAAGCAAAGAATAAGCATCTAACCAATGACAAACAACCAGCAGAAGCAGGTTCATCTCAAACTAAAAGTACCCCAACTCATAATACAAGGGGAGCAACACAGAGTAAGAATCCAATAGGGGGCAGTGCAACAACAAAGAAGAAGCATATCCTCAATTCGGTCACACAATAGAAGGACTGCACAACTGCTATTAATGGCTCAGCATAGACGAAGGACAATATATTTGAATAGAAGGGATAGGTAGGAGCGGACATATGGGATACCCCAGGAACAAAATAGCCAACACAGTCAAGGCCACCAAAGAGACTAGTTGTATAGACATTTGGGGCGCGCAAGAAGATGAAAGCGCACAAAGAAGTCCCAGAATACACCATAACCGAAGACAATGCAAAACTAGTCACATAGAGAGTTCAAGACCACGTCGATGAAGAATATGAGGAGGTAGAAAAACAAAGGGAAAGGATAATCCAAGATATAACAGAGGTCATACACATATTAGAAAATATATGCTTGACCAAGGCCCAAAATGAGGAGACAACATAGCATCAAACAACGCAGAGCGAGGAAGAAATAGTGAATCTCACAACATTGGCTAGTAAGAACTTTAATATGACTAAAGAAATGATGCCAATAGATGAGGACATGGCGCAGAGATAACTTAAGGACATAAAACAATTGGAACTAGTATTCTCCAAGATACCAACAAAAACCTTATATAAGTTGCAAATGAGTGTAGCACAAGAAGTTTAGTTTAGGGAAAGGATAGATGCAACAAACCCAGAGACAACCAAGGAAGCTAAGGAAGTATTGGAGACCATTCTTATAGAGGCGTGACCAGAATGTGAAGAATACAAGTGTCACACAGATAGATTGGAGGAAAGACTTGGAGAAGTCTTCCAAAAAATTCTAGAGAGTGCATTAGCAGGGGAAATCAGCGTTGAAGAGAAGCTATAGAAGATCATGTAGGAGATGGAAGGGTAGAAGTAAGAAATAAGAGAATTGGTGGAGAAGATAACACCAACCACACCTCCAAAGGTTGGAACAGAAAGAGAGTAGAAAGCTATATAAAAAATAGATTACATTGTGCTGGAAGTTAATAAGATAGTTGAACTTCATGAAAGGATTGTGCAACTTTGGACAAGCCTGGAAGAGGATGACATGATCCAGCAACTGGAGACGAGAGAAGAGAAGTTGAATGTTACACTAAATAATTTAAAAAAATGGCAGAAGACAGTTCCCATATCGAAGAGACTTCAGGTTTCATAGGAAATGAAGAACCTGTAGATAGAAGTGAAGAACATCCAAGAGGAAAGGAAAACTATAGAGGGTCAGTTGGAGCCCCTACAAGAGAGAGCATAACAAATGATAATAGTGCTGGAAACAGAGAAAGCCAGAATGGAACAAGCGCACATCGAAAGCATACAAGTGTTGAAGGAGCATGTTACAGCGCAAGTTGTGGAGACCCTCATAGATAAGAACATTCAGATGAAGGAAAAAGGAGATGAACTAGCAAGGAAGTTCCAGGAATTGCAGAAGTCGGTGCAGGAGGCACACATTGACTAAGTAGCTCGGGACGAGCCATAGCTTAGTGTTGGGGGCCTATTGGAGAAGATATTTTTGGGATTTAATCATAGAATGGTCCAAAGGGAACAACACGCGTCGTAAAAGAAGAAAGACGAGCGCGACAAAGGGAAAAGAAAGCAGTGTGCGACAAGATTTGCAGAAATCCAGTGCATATTTGGAAAAACCTAGCAATGTTAGGGTTAGGATTTTGGAGTCATAATGTAATCTTTTTTACCCACTTTTTTTAGTATAAATAGAGGATGGGTGAGATAGATTGAGGTATCATTTTGGTTTCCTTGTTAAGAGAGAGAAATTACTATTGAATAACCCTTTTGAGTCTTAGTTTTTCATTGTTGAGAGTTGTGGATCTCAAATGGAGTCAATTTTGAGATGTAAATGAGGGTCAGGTCACAACTTGTGAAGCTTGGTGTGACACCGATCCGCCTCACCACTATTCACATATTCTAGGATGTAATTTGTGCAACACCATTTTTGATGAATAATAAGAAATAAGAAGAAGATCTTTGTGGATGTAGCCCCAGGGGGGAGAACCACGATAAAACCATGTGTTGCAAGATGTATGAATGCGTTTGTTATTTCTAAAATTATAGATGAATGGTTAGATGAATACATGTGTTAGGGTTTTCTTACAGCACACACTAGAATATGCATGCAGAATGAATATTATGAATGAATGAAATAGTAGATATAATGAATGGTATGATAGAATGCATGTTTAAGTAGAAATAGAAGTAAAAGAATATCCCCAACCCCTTCCATGATTACATACACTTGCATCATGCAATCACCCATAATCCATCTCGAGTGAGACTGCATTCTGTACTATGTGTGTGGTGTAGCCTTATGGTTTACCAGAAAGGCCAATGGTGAATAGGGATTTTGTTGGAGAACTAAGGTAGAACCTGATTCATCCCATACATCCAACAAGAAATAATGTGTTGACCATCACCAATAAATTGTGTAATGGTCGACAGTAACAGTGAGAGGCACCTAATGTCCTCTACATTGAACGAGGTGATCCATAACTATCCACCAACCACCTAAAAATAACCAGAAGAATGTATATCATGTACAATATACCTATGCGACTAGGAAAGTTGACTCTCAACTGCAACACCCACTAGGACATCAAGAAACTGCGGAAAATTGTCCCCTCTCCTAGATATCCCAGTGATAAAATAAATATCCTCCTCAATGGGATGGTACCACTGATGAGGACCGACTCTGAATGCCTATTTATGGGAATCCCATCAATGTATCAACTACACAAGAAAGGAATAATTCCCCTCCAGAGATGTAGCCTCCTCATAGTACTTAAGGAGGCCTACATTCCTCAAGAGGAGTTGTGTAGCTGCAGTAACAGGCCGAGGGTACAAATCCCTCTCCCTCTCTCTGGACTTTCACTCCTGAACCATATTGTACTGGTCAACTCTCTGTTGTTGCTCCTCCATGTGCTAACGTCTCTACATAATTAACATGTAAATTACATCGGCATCATACATTAAAAAAAATAACTTTTTTTCAGTAAATGAGAAATTTATTTCAAACTATGCAAACACTAATTATTTTCGAAAAAAATAAATTAACCTTCGGTGCGCCTTCAAAATAGTAAAGCACCACCTGTGGTGTGCACACATATCTTACGCACTGCATGCACAAATTAATTTATTTTAGGGAGTGCGTAGTAATTATCAATGCATCAGTGCGCCCCATTGTATACAATGCATTGCGAAAGCACGGTGCCTCTTTAAATCAACGTGTCTAGATAATACGATGTCTCTATGTGTTCCATTCATCACAACGCACCACTTAAAATCTACACTCATTTTAAACAGTGGGTCATATCCATGTTTGCATACTGATCCGTTCTGTATAATCCATGCACCAATTGAAAAACACAAAAATGTCCATGGTGCATAGTTTATTGTGTATGCACAGATGCGTTCACTATAAAAGATGCACGGATTGAACAACTATCTATTTTCAACAGTGTGTATATTATTATGAACTCATCGGTTCATTCACCATAAACAATGCACCATTTGATGGAAACTATATATTTTTGATGGTGCATCGTTTATTATGAACACACTGGTGCGTCATTTATAAGTATGCACCAGTGTGTTCCATATTACAACACACCGGAAAAAATGAACTATACACTTTCGGTGCACCCTGTAAAATTTGTAGGGTGCACCATGCGCTATGTGATTTGAACGGCTAGAACTCACTGCGCAGAAAAAAAAAATTGAAAAACAATGAAAATTTACTCAATTTCAAAATTTAATTCAGTAAAAATTCAATGTACAAAGAAATAAAGAAGTTACCCAAATATTTTCTCGTCGAGGAGGCATGGTTGGGATGTAGTGAAAAAACCCAATTTTCCTACCGTATGGAAAAATTGGAATCATATGAACCGAGCATCGAACGGAAACAAGGCAAGAAATGGAAGCATTGACGATAATGTGCTTCAGTTGGAAAAAGGTGGCACCGATGCTTGAGATATTCTCTACAGTGGAAATGGTAAAAATGGTTTTTTACCACCGTTTTTTTTTATCCTTGTTCTCGTGCACTCATGTTAAGCACATAGGTGTGCACTGCTGCAAACAACGCACCGTTATTTAAAAAAAAAAACCTACGATGGTGAACCAATTTGGAACGCACCATTGTGCCCAAGGTACAACAGCACATCGTTACGTATTTTTAAAAGGAAAAATGCAATGATGGTGCACCCGTTTTTTGCGCACTTGTGCGCCCATTTAGTGCACATCAGTGCTCGCGATCTTCTTTTATATGATGTGCACCATTGTTTTCTATTTTTTTTAAATAAATTTGCAATGGTGCATCTAGATATTATGACGCCTCAGTGAATTCCATTCATCACGATGCACCTCTTAAAATATATACACATTTTAAATGGTGTGTTGTATCCATGTTTGTGCACTGGTGTGTTCCGTATAATCCACACATTGATTTAAAAACACAATAATTTCCATGGTTCGTATTTTATTGTGTACACACCATTACATTAACTATAAAGGATGCATCGATTGATTAGCTATTTGTTTTCAACAATGCATATATTATTATGAACTTACCGGTGTGTTCACTATAAACAATGCATTGTTTAATGGAAAATATATATTTTTGGCGGTGCGTCATTTATTATGAATGGGTTGATGCGTTGTTTATAAGTATGCACCGGTGTGTTCCATATTACGACGCACTGGTAAATATGTACTATACATTTTTGGTCCACCCTGTAAAATTTGTAGGGTGCACCACGTGTTGTGTGAACCGAATGGTTTGAACGCACCACACAGATAAAAAATAAATAAATAAATAAATTGAAAAACAATGAAAATTTTACTCAATTTCATTATTTAATCTAGTAAAAATTCAATGTAAAAAGAAATAAAGAATTTACCTGGACATTTTCTCGTCGGAGGGATGGTTGGGATGTAGTGAAATTTTTTTTTTTCCCAACGTATGGAAAAATTGGAATCCCACGAACCAAGCACCGAACAAAAACAAGGCAAGCAAAGGAAGCATTGACAGTAGTGTGATTCGGTTGGGCAAAGGTGGCACTAGTGATTGAGAGATTCTATGCACTGGGAATGGTAAAAATGGTTTTTTACCACCATATTTTTTTATTATTTTATATTTACCCATGTTTCGGTGCTCTCGTGTTAAGCACATCGATGCACATCATTGCAAATAGTGCACCGTTATTTTTTTTAAAACACTTCGACGATGCACCAGTTTGGAACACACCGATGCACCCAAGGGACAACAATGCACCATTATTCATTTTTAAAAGGAAAATATCAATGATGGTGCACTCATTTTTTGCGCATCGGTGTGCCCATTTAGTGTGCACCGATACTCAAGAGCTTCTTTATATGATGTGCACCATTGTTTTATATTTTTTTTTAAATAACTCTGCAATGATGCACCATTGTTTATTAGCACCGATGCGTTGAGTTATGTTGGTGCACCGGTGCATTGATTTATTTTGGTGCATCGGTGCGGTATAGACTTATAAATGCATCGTTAAAAAAACTTACGCTAAAACATCCGCCTGCGCACCTCCGCTAGTGACCTCCACTACAAACGAATTTTTGGTCTATTTTTATAGGGGCTTCCGTAAAAACCTTTGTTGTAGGGTCCTTTCCCTGTAGTGTTAGAATGGAATTCATAGCCCTTGAATTGTATTCATTGAGATTTTTCCCATCATTATCTATTGGGGGAGAATATGGTCACTAGTACAGTGTATCCATTTACTACAAATTGTCGAACATCAAATCCATGTGCCTGCAATAAATATCTCATTCTTATGCTCCAAAAAGCATAGTTTTTTCCATCAAACAATGGTGTTCCATTTTTGGTAAATTCTCCTTTCTTATCCATGATCTTTCTTCCAGTGGTTAGATTGTTCCTAAAGGAACTTGTTATGACACCAATTGTTAGAATAATCACCAATACTGAGAGGAGGGGTGAATCAATATTGAGTACATTTTACCATTTTTAACTTTGAGCACATCATCTAAACATTAACCATTAATAATGTCATTCAACATCCCACAAAAAAAAAACCATACACATAACACAATTCTCATCTCAAAAACACTACCTATGTAGATTTTAACTGTGTACAATATTTTACTGCACACAGATTTTAAATAAAAGAACAAAAAAGATACAAGGGAAAATACACACATTACATAGAGATTTTTCCCTTGGAAACCCAAACCGGGAAAACCAACATATTTACGCTGAAAGGCGTACACCTATTGACAATGGGAAGATTTAATAGGGGTTTAGTGCTTAATAAGTTTTCTATGGACAGGATTAAATATGGTTGGAATATTCTTAGTAGTCACACAAAATAAATGGCTGTGATTTCAATCATTAACTTCCTAGCTATTATAAAGACATCAGTTTATGTGTTTACTTTTTTACATTTACCTAATCATATTTAAAAATTACTTTCATAGCTAACTGATTGCCACGTAAGTGATTAACAGAATTTAAAATATTAACACCAGATAAATGAAGCCCAATAGTTTATTTGTTAATAAATAATAAAATTTAATATATTCTTTTAAAGATTCATTTCATCTTCTCAACCTTTCGACGTTCACCAGCAACTATTTTGTTGTTGTGCTAGTCTATATTCATTCATTGTGATAAATTGTTTACAATACAATATACGTATCGGAGCCAATGACATCCAAAACCCTAACCCAATGACCTAGATTAGTCAACAACCATAATTCCTTAACTACAAATAGAAAACTGTCAGCAAAAACCATGTGTCTAAAAATCGCCCAACAATGGACATGAAAATTGAGGTGACATGAAAAATGAGACAAAAAATGCAACATGCTTCCCATGGAAAAAAATAATTCTTGAGGGAAATTCTAGTAGCAAGAAATCTAGCTGCAAATGCGTTTTATGGACTTATTATTCCTTCATAGAAAAAATTATCTGTATTTCCATAATTAAGTTCCTTATAGATCAATCCATTGAGATTCACAATCTAGGCATTGGTACATTTGAGGTATCCCACACATAAATCCTATAAAGAATCGAGCTTTGCATTTAAGAATAATGAGATCACAAAAACTGCAACCATAATTGCTAGATATTTTAGATGACACATTTCACAATTACCTGTAATAGATTTGATCTAAGAACCTTCACTAGATAAATAAATGAAAATAATGGATTATGTACTAAGAAGCTTGTTAGAGCAGTGAAGGCATTGGCTTAATTAGGCTTATTTATGGATATAGCATCAACATTACAATAACCATAATGTGAATAAATATAAACACATAGGAGGTACTTTAACAACTGCCCAGCACAATCTAATTCCTTGGATACCATAGTGCTATGCTAATCCAAATATTATCTTCTTCTTCTCATGTTTTTTCCCTCTTCCTTTTAAATAATCACACACGTAGGCTAAGAAGGATGCTCAGACCCTAATTTTAGTATAATCCTTTTATTGCATTTAAGATCTTTTAGTCTACAATCCTTGTTAAATTGATTTCCATAGTTCATTGTTGGACCATAATTGAACTTCTTGTGTAAAGAGACCCTTAGTCTCACCGAATGCAAAAAGTAATCAGTACTCAATAGAATCCAATAAGAAGTTGCAAACCAATTAGAACATACTAGAAGCTTAATCATCTGGACACGATGTGGATGCACCTTTTGTAGTAGATACCCTTGCATTTCCCTTAAACAAGTTCCTAGACGTGTTCTGATTGTGCCACACTTTTGGATCAAAACAAAAAAGTTTTGGAAACAATATCCAAATAAATACTTGTCAAATTTTTCCTTTAACAAAAAATTGGGGCAAAATACCTCTGAAAGATTGCCTTTAACAAAAAATGGGACTAAATAGCTCAGAATAATTGTCGCCAAAAAAAAAACAGGGTGAATGGAAGGAACTTGTGTCATAAACCCTTTAATTCAAGGAGATGTAGGTGAAATGTTTTCCTTAAAGCCGTGATTTGAGGATATGCAAGGTGATTCACTCACCCAAAAATATCAATTTTGAAAAATCAAGGCAAATTGGAAATTTTGTTACCAAATGAGAAGGGTGAATCCTCTTTGCACATAATTTTTGAATTTTCTTTATGGGGCGAATGATTTACCATGTATATTTTTAGCTTAATATTTGGGATAAAAATTTTAATTTTCTTAAAAACTAATTCAATAAAAATTCGTCCCTTCAAAAATTTGAATCGTAAAATTTCGCCCATGAGTGAAATTTCGCCCTTAAAATTATTTGTTTGTCAAATTATGATGTTGGGTATTATTTTCACATTACGACATTGGAATATGTTTGTCACATTGTGATAGTGAGTTATATTCATTACATTGCAACATTAGGTTATGTTCATCTCACTGCAATGTTGGGCTATGTTCGTAACATTGCAACATTGGGTTATGTACATTACATTGCAACAATAGGTTATGTTCATCATATTGTGACATTAGGATGTGTTTATCACATTGCAATGTTGTGTTATGTTAGAATGCATCACAATTTGATGTTGGTGAAGGGTTATGTTTGAATGTGATGTCGAGATATGATCTCCATGTTGCGACATCAGGTTATGTTCATCACATTGCGACATCAAGTAATGTCCATCACACAATGACATTAGGTTTTGATCATCATATTGCAAGGTTAGTTTATGTTTGACACTTTTGAAAAGTAATTTTCAACCAAGATTTTTGAAAAAAATTCTAACAATGTTTTTCCTTTGTCACAAAGATAGGAACTTTGAACTGACATGACATGTCACACGAAAGGATTCCCT
>ML779041.1:709829-724863 GCA_009831015.1 Picea engelmannii
TCTGAGCAGGTGGACTTTGTCCGTTCATATCTGCTCACCACTTACCCTAAGGTGTTCTTGCACCTAGGCTTAAAGTTGACGTCGCTTCCTCTCATTTGACGATCATTACAGACCCTAAGATTCCCCGAAGGAATCTCGTTCATTCATCGGGACTTAGCCACATGCTATCGTCTCAACATTATGGGTCGGGATTTTTCAAGGAAAGAGCCCGAGTTTTTGTCAACGAAACTCTCAAATCCCTGATCCCTGATTTCCCAAAATGGGAGATATCGCGACACATGACCTCTGTTAATCGGATGGCTTAGATCTATTCTGGGGTTTCCACCATGGAAAGTCCCGATCCCTTGTCACCAGGACTTCTGATCTTACGATTCCTAATTTCCCAAAATGGGAGATCTGGTGACACGTGGCCTCCGTCAATTGGACGGCTCACAACTGCTCTGGGGTTTCCACCATGGAAAGTCCCGATCCCTTGTCTCCAAGACTCCCGGTTTCTCGACATGGGTGATATCTTGACATGTGGCCTCCATTAATCAGACAGCTTAGATCTATTATGGTTTTTTTTGCCCCTATACACCGGGGTCTTAACCCTCGATTAACTCCTAACATATCCAACAGCTGTCAGGTTTTTCAGCCGAGATCTGACGGCTCAGACAAAATTCTAACTTGTGGGTTCTCCCAAGACTTCCTAAATGTGGAAAGATCCACGGTTCAGATACTCTCATGGACCTTCGGGGTCCACGGTCCTAAACTCTTCGTTACCCATGAAGACATAGGAAACAAAATAGTAAGGCATTTAACGCCCTACTTTATCCTACCAATCTAGTGGTCATGAGTGACCACAGATTTCTCGAAGAACTCTCGTTCGTCGATTCGGTCCTTCATCCTTATACTGCCATCTTGGTTTTCAAGAGGATCGTTCCTCCTCGTGCAGGGTTACCAAGGCCTTACACCTTCACCTTCTCTTTCCTGGTTCTAGATGGTATTTTCAAGGAGGTTATCCCTACGGGGAGGTTCACCCAGGGTACTATCTAAGGCAGGTAAGGGTGTCGTCCTCCCGAGAACTAGACATGAAGTCTGAATTATATCAGCACACATGTAAATAACAATTCATGAGGACATGTGTCATATATATATATATAGTTTTTCCATACAAATATACAACTACTAGTACTGATCAAAACACCATACAGACATTCCTATAAATGAAGTCATTCACAGTTTCACAGCATATGGGCACAATCCTCAGAATAAACATATATATATATATATATATCAAGATGCCAGAGGCAAAAAACTTATCAGAAATAACACCAGGGGTCAAGCAACTGCTGAGAGGGGTGCTCGTTTCCACCCAACCGTAGGCTTAGCGACTCCCAACGGATTTACCACTAGCCACCCCCGAGTTGAGACCACGATGTTGTGAGACTGTGTCTCCGTCTGCCAGTGACCAGGATTGAAATTTACTCTCCTTTCTCTTTGCTATCACTCACTCTGTGTATTGCCAGAGTTCTCCCCTTGCATATGCCCCCCTCCAATTGCTTCTACCCTACACCTTATCCTCTTGCGAGGTTGCGTGTGGCGTGATTACCATCACGCTGGTCAGGCCCAACGGCTCTACGAATGGGCGGTTCACCTCCCATCCCTCATTAAGACATCTACCTACCAACCTACGAGACATTTAATTTGGGGCCAGCGAGCCTCTTTTGGTTCTCCGGGCCAATGGAGTCCAAATACGATATTAATTCTCGGTGGAAGATAACGCCACCTTTCCAGGTGCCTTCCACCGCCATCGTGGTCTCTTTTTCTGCACATCCCCTCTTAGCAATCCTGCAATATAAATTCATAATGTTATTCACATTCATTGACCTTTTCCACAAGGTCCATTTACATCACATATTCACATTTACGAGTTTGCCACATTCTTGGTCAGGTCCAGTTATTTTTACAGGCTAGGGGAAATAGGGTGTTACAATTACCTCCCCCTTAAAAGGAACATCGTCCTTGATGTTCTTATCTATTAACATGTATTGGATGTACAGAAGTAAACAAAATCAGATATGCCTGTCTCATGGCATCCTCCATTTCCCATGTAGCCTCATCTGGGCCAAAATGTTTCCACTGCACCTTGACCTGTGCAATGGTTCGGTTCCAGAGCAGGGTTTCCTTTCTGTCCAGTATGCATTGGGGTTCTGGTAGAAATTCTCCCTTTGGTTCCACCTGAATCACAGACCAGTCAATTATATGATTAGCATCATGTACATATTTCCTCAATAATGAAACATGGAAAACATTATGTTCTTTTACTGTGGGAGGAAGTGCTAACTGATAGGCTACAGGTCCCACTCTATCTAGAACCTCAAAGGGTCCACAATACCGGGATGCCAACTTGGCATAGGCTCCCATTTTTAGAGAACTCCTTCTGGTCTTAATTATGAGATATACATGGTCTCCCATTTTGAACTCTCTTGGAGTTCTCTTTTGATCAGCATAAATTTTCTGTCAGTTCTGAGCAACCTTCAGATTTTGTTTTATCTGAGTCACTTGTTGTTCCATTTATATCAGCATGTCGGATCCAAAAGAAATCATATTTACAGGATTACTCCAGCTGATTGGAGTATTACACGGCCTACCATAGAGGACCTTGAAGGGACTCATCCTTAAGGATGCTTGGTAGCCGTTGTTGTAGGCAAATTCTACCAATGGTAGGTAGTCTTCCCATTTCCTGGTTTGATGCATTAGATGCATCCTTAACATATCCTCTAATATTTGATTCACTCTTTCTGTCTGTCCATCAGTTTGAGGGTGATAGGAGGTGTTGAACAACAACTTGGTCTCCAAACCCGCCATCAGTGATTTCCATAAATTGGAAGTGAATTTTGTGTCTCTGTCAGATATTATCTCTCTCGACATACCGTGCAGTCGGAATACCTCTTTCATGAATATCTGGGCGATATCTATCGCCTTGTAGGTTGATTTGACAGGGATGAAATGAGCAGAATTGCTCAGTTTATCCACCACCACCATAATGACATCATTTTGTTTGGTTGAATTTGGTAGTCCAGTGATAAAATCCATGGAGATGGTTTCCCATTTCCATTCCAGTATGGGTAAAGGGTGTAATAGCTCTGTTGGGTGTCGATGTTCTGCTTTAACCTGTTGGCACTCTATGCATTGGGCCAAATATTTGGCTATGTATTTCTTCAATCCAGGCCAATAAAATTGTTTCCAGGTAGCAGTGATCATTTTCTGGTATCCTGGTGACCAGTGTATGGTCTCTTATGTAGTTCATCCATGATGAACCTCTTCAAGTCGTCATCATTTGGAATGTAAATTCTATCTCTGTAAGTGAGCAGACCTCCTTTGGTAATCTGGTAGCCTTCATATTTTACTCCAGCAGGCTCCTGTTGTAGGTATAGGGTCACAGTCTGAATGAAGGAATCTGTTTCTTATGTATTTATGACTCAGTTCTTGACATATGTCTCGTAGGTACTCACCACTGCCAGGCAAATTGTTTCCATGCTTCTGCTAAGGGCATCGACCACCCTATTTTCTTTCCCTTTAATGTGTTTGATTTCAAAATCAAATTCGCTAAGAAGGGACATCCATCTATCTTGTCTAGCGTTGAGCTTTGGTTGGTTGAACAAATACCGCAATCCACAGTGATCTGTCATAAGAACAAATTTACTTCCCAAGAGGTAATGCCTCCACATTTTTAAGGCGTGCACTATGGCAACCAGTTCTAGATCATGAGTCACATAGTTGACCTCATGTTCATTCAATTTTTGGGATTCATAGCAGATCACACTTCCTTCCTGCATAAGGACTCCTCTGAGCCCTTCCTTACAGGCATCTATGCACACGAGGAAGTCAACTTCTGGGTCATCGATTTTCAACACGGGTGCATGGGTTAGTAGATGTTTCAAGGTTTGAAATATTTCTTCGCATTGCTATGTCCACAGGAATCTTGTCCCCTTCTTCTGGAGGGCAATGATTAGACAACCAATCCTGGAGAATCCTTTTATAAATCTACTATAGTATCCCGCCAATCCCATAAAGGATCTGATGTCTGAGACATCCTTTGGGGTAGGCCATTCCATGATAGACCTGATCTTGTCAAGATCTACTGCTACCCCTTCCTCGGACAGAACATGTCCCAAGTAATGTATTTGCTTCTGAAAGAAGTCACATTTGTTGAATTTAGCATAGAGTTGATGTTCTCTTAGCACTTGTAGCATAAGTATAAGATGCTCTTCATGTTCTTCTCTATTCTTAGAGTAGATTAATATATCATCAATGAAAAATAGTACAAATTTATCTAAAAATTTATTGAGTACATTTTTCATTAAGCACATGAAAGTGGCAGGGGCATTGGTTAACCCAAATGGTACTACCACGAAGTCATAGTGACCATACCGTGTCCGGAAAGCGGTTTTATGGATGTCTTCACCCTTGATTCGGACTTGATGGTATCCCGACCTTAAGTCAATCTTTGAGAAAATAGACGCACCCCCCAACTGATCCAATAGATCATCGATCCTGGGCAAGGGGTACTTGTTCTTTATGGTTACTTTATTAAGTTGTCTGTAATCTATGCATAGTCTAAGGGTGCCATCCTTCTTTTTCACAAACATGACTGGTGCTCCCCATGGGGACACGCTAGGTCGAATATAACCCTTATCCATCATTTCTCTCAATTGTAATTTGAGTTCTACCAACTCAGGTGTGCTCATCTGGTAGGGTGTCCTAGACACCAACACCACTCCCGATGCGATCTCTATCGAGAAGTCAATGTCTCTTATCGAAGGTAGACCCGGTACCTCTTTCGGAAACACATCTCTATATTCTCTCAGGATAGGGTGATCATCAAGGCTTGGTTTAGCACCTTCGATTGTTTTCAACACCTCTATTGCATATAGGCGACATCCCTTTCGGCAATACTTTCTCATTTGCAGGGCTTATATTTGTCTCATCGAGACCGGTTTTCGGATCCCTTGAAGGGTTATCCTTTTTCCTTCCTTGCTCATACATTCTAAGGTTTTATGGCAGCATTCCAGTCTGGCTTTATGGGCAGCCAGCCAGTCCATACCAATCAACATATTGTATGATCCCAGGGGTAATACATTAAGGGTTGCTTGGGTGGGAAATTCACCCAACATTAATTGGCAGGCTGGTATGACCTCTACTACCTTCTATTTGGTGCCAGTAGCTAACTGTACTAACCATGGCTTGGTTTGTTTTTGTGGCTGTAATTTACACTTATCAACAGCTTTAGGGGCTATATAACTCAAATTTGAACCAGGGTCAATCAAAAAAGACACCAGATGGTTGAAAATCATACCTTCTATTTCCACCACTGAAGCTTGGTGGTCAGCTTGGTTATTATCCAATGCTGCATAAATCTACGGCACACTCCTTGCCACATCATTGACTGTGGTAGCTTCCTGAATGTTATAAATTTTTCGACTGTGTTGTTGTCGGTGTGGACAGTGTCTCGGGAGATGCTCTTCTCTAAAACCCCAGCATTTTAGAGGTTCTCTCTTTAGGTTATCAATCTTCACTGGCATAGGTCTAGAAGTTTTACTTTCGTCCACCGAGGGAAAGTTTTTCTGGAGTACACTCTGGGCTGGAAAGTTCATTCTGGGGTTCTTCTTGTAGTTCTTAAATCCTGAGGATTTGATCCCCTTTTTCTGAAATCTCGAACCACTCTTCTGTTTCTAGTCTCCACGAGACCTTGCCCAATGTCCATATTGTTCATGACAATACGTTGCTTTTCGAATAGTGTCTTCTAAGGTATTTAGCTCGTCGAATTCGATTCGGTTCCGGTATTCCTTGGGTAGCCCACTGATGAAGCGTTGCGCCTTCACCTTCTCTGCTTTGATGTAAGGTACATATCTCAATAAGTCGAGGAATTTATTAACATATTCCTCTATAGTGAGTTGCCCCAGTTTGAGTTCATAAAACTCTTTAGCCTTCTCGTCGAAATATCTTTCCGACAAATACTGCTTCCAGAAGTACTTTTCAAACTGTTTCCAAGACGGGTCCTCCTCGCAGACCCCTTTCATATTCTTAAGATATTCCCACCAGATGGAAGCCTTTCCGTTCAGATTGAAAGTGCCCACTCGGGCCTTCAAATTTTCTGAAAAATCATGGACTCTGAAATATTTCTTTAGACCAAGTAGCTAGGCCTCAGGTTCCTCTCCCTTCTTTTTCTCGCCATCGAAGGAGGTAGGTTTGGCCTTTCTGAATTCCTCAAATTTATGACTCTTTGAAGTCTTTTGTTTCTTCTATTTTCTTCGAGAATAGGAACTGGTTTTGTTGCTGGAAGAGCCTTCTGAATCGCCAGCTTCCTTCTTAGTGGAATTGTCTGGCGCTGGTCCTTTACCTTTGGGGTGGACCTTTCTTGAGGTTCTTCTCTCATTATGGCCACTGACACGACCGTGTTTCTGCATCTTGGGTTCATGCTGCATTTGTCGTTGTAGGTCAAATAAGCTCTGCAGTAAAACTGCATTAATTTTAGTTTGTTTTTCTTTCTCTTTCATCATCCTTTCATTGTTGGCCTTGTAGCTTTGCAATTCAACCATGAGACTCCTCACAGTCTCAGCTAGATATGGAGGGGTTCCTATTGCTCTTCTTTCATCAGACTCTTCATTTCTGTTGTGGGAGCCTTCTCCCACCTCTTGGTGAGTCACCATACTCTATGTCTGTAGATTCCCACGGCTGATCGTCCACTTGGGTGAAAAGAAAAACATTGATTGTTAGTCAAGAGTTAGTTACATTTTGATAATCTGCGCATAATTTATAACTCTTTCACATGCATACATAGTCGGGTTCTCGTTTCCAAGTTTTAATCCTGGACAAGAGAGTTACATTAGGGGGGTTACTCTCCATAGGAGTACTTCAAATGGAGCTTATGCGCAACTTGTGCATGAGCCCAATCAGGCCGAGTGTTGTAACCATGCTCTGATACCACTTTGTCACATAACCACTACCTAAATAGGATTTTTCTGGTTTTCTGCAGAATCATAAACCCCTAAATATCCATGGAGGCCCAGCGTAAGTTGGATCTCTCTCTCTATTCCCATGTGATCGTGGGTCACGATCACAGTTCAAATAAACACATTGCCTGTTTGTATTTCGTGCCTCGGCACTACATCAATGTCAAACCATTTGGCCTTGCAACTGCCAAACCCCGACAGGGCTAGCGACCGACCAATAGGGACTAATCCCAACGGGGCTAGAGAACAACCAATGAGAACATGCCCCATCGCACAGTTAAGTGGAGTACAGGTGGCAAAGGGGGAAGTGCGACATGGTAGTCAACAGGACAGGAGGGGGCCCCACTTCACACGCCACACTATTCCGGAACCCCCCCCCCCATTAAAGGCAGAATGGCAAGGGGGGTCCGGAATCCACCTGAGCGCCATTGATCCTAATGAATTAATCTCGACCGTTCGAGAGTTGCGCATCCAATTCCGGACCCCCCCCCCCATTAAAGGAAGAATGGCAGGGGGGCTCTGGAATGAAGCCTCCACCGTAGATCTGAGCAGGTGGACTTTGTCCATTTAGATCTTCTCGCCACTTACCCTAAGGCGTTCTTCCACCCAGGCTTAAAGTTGACGTCGCTTCCTCTCATTTGACGGTCGTTACAGACCCTGAGATTCCCCAAAGGAATCTCATCCGTTCATCGGGACTTAGCCACATGCTATTGTCTCAACATTATGGGTCGGGATTTGTCAAGGCAATAGCCCAATTTTTTGTCAATGAAACTCCCGAATCCCTGATCCCCGATTTCCCAAAATGGGGGATCTCGCGACACGTGGCCTCCATTAATCGGACGGCTTAGATCTATTCTGGGGTTTCCATCATGGAAAGTCCTGATCCCTTGTCACCAGGACTCTCAATCCCGTGATTCCCGATTTCCCGAAATGGGAGATCTCATGACATGTGGCCTCCGTAAATCGGACGGCTCACAACTACTCCGGGGTTTCCACCATGGAAAGTCCCGATCCCTTGTCTCCAAGACTCCCGATTTCCTAACTCCCGGTTTCCCAACATGGGTGATCTCTTGACACGTGGCCTCCATTAATCGGATGGCTTAGATATATTCCGGGGTTTTTCACCCCTATACACTGGGGTCTTAACCCTCGAGTAACTCTTGATAGATCCAACAGCTGTCAGGTCTTTCAGCCGAGATCTGACGGCTCAAAAAAAATTCTAACTTGTGGGTTCTCCCATGACTTCCTAAACATGGAAAGATCCATGGTTCAGATACTCTCATGGACCTTGGGGATCGACGGTCCTAAACTCTTCGTTACCCACGAAGACACATGAAACAAAATAGTAAGGCATTTAACGCCCTACTTTCTCCAACCAATCTAGTGGTCATGAGTGACCACAGATTTCCCGATGAACTCTCATTCATCGATTCGATCCTTCATCCTTATACTGCCATCTTGGTTTTTGAGAGGATCGTTCCACCTCGTGCAGGGTTTCTAAGGCCTTACACCTTCACCTTCTCTTTCCTGGTTCTAGATGGGATTTTCAAGGAGGTTATCCCTATGAGGAGGTTCACCTAGGGTACTATCTAAGGCAGGTAAGGGTTTCATCCTCCCGAGAACCAGACATGAAGTCTGAATTAGATCAGCACGCATGTAAATAACAATTCATGAGGACATGTGTCATATATATATATAGTCTTTCCATACAAATATACAACTACTAGTACTAATCAAAACACCATACAGACATTCCTATAAATGAAGTCATTCACAGTTTCACAGCATATGGGCATAATCCTCAGTATAAACATATATATATATATATATATATATATCAAGATGCCAGAGGCAAAACACTTATCAGAAATAACACAAGCAATTGCTGAGAGGGGTGCTCGTTTCCACCCAACCATAGGCTTAGCGACTCCCAGTGGATTTACCACTAGCCATCCCAAGCTGAGACCACAATGTTGTGAGACTGTGTCTCCGTCTACTAGTGACCAGGAGCAAAGGTTACTCTCCTTCCTCTCTGCTATCACTCACTCTGTGTATTGTCAAAGTTCTCCCCTCGCATCTACCCCCCTCCAATCGCTTCTACCCTACGCCTTATCCTCTTGCGAGGTTGTGTGTGGTGCGATTACCCTCACACTGGTCAGGCCCGACGGCTCTACAGATGGGCGGTTCACCTCCCATACCTCATTAAGCCATCTACCTACCAGCCTGTGAGACATTTAATTCGGGGCCAGCGAGCCGCTTTTGGTTCTCCGAGCCAGTGGAGTCCAAATACGATATTAATTCTCGGTGGAAGTTAACGCCACCTTTCTAGGTGCCTTCCACCGCCATCATGGTCTCTTTTTTTGCACATCCCCTCTCAGCAGTCCTGCAATATAAATTCATAATGTTATCCACATTCATTGACCTTTTCCACAAGGTCCATTTACATCACATATTCACATTTATGAGTTTGCCACATTCTTGGCCAGGTCCAGTTATTTTTACAAGCTAGGGGAAACAGGGTGTTACACTTGCACTTTGCAAATGATGAGTTATACCTATTCTAATGAGATTTATGTACACCACACATGAATTATATAATGTATACATTGCACCATGATATAAACTATGAGCATTATATGTCCATATGTAATTTTTTATTATATTAAGATTGGCTTATGAGAAATATCAACACTTTTTAGAATCATTCAATTTGGTTTGTAAACTAACTATATTATCATACTCTCAAATGATTTTTCATTAGATTTAATATTCCTATAAAGTTTTAAAAAAATGGATAAAAATGATGTGACATTTATTTGAATTATAAAAATAGCATTGACTTTTAAGTTTATAAAATAAATTTAAAAATGTATTCATTATAAAATTATTTGTACCTTGTAGTGTGGGTGAGATCTATTAAGTGGGGTGAATTCCTTCATACATTTTGGAAAACCTTTTATATATTAGGGCATTATTCATGATAATGAACTTTTTTACATTAGTTTTAATTATAAAAATGATATTGACTTTTAAGTTTATAATTAATCGAGAGGGGTAGGGTATGTATACCTCAATAGACTTTAACAATCAAATCATTGCGCAGAGAGGATACCTTGTCCTACAAATAAAGAAGTCAGATACACCAATTTGATGTTTGGCTTAGTCCTGACCTTAAAAATAAATTATATATATATATATATATATTGATGTTTTCCAGATTAATAATTTTCTTGAAAAATGCAAATAAGATAACATTTTTCAAGTTTATAAAAGAATTAATCCTTTTAAATAAGTAGGATATTTTATTTAATTAATAATATATGAAATTTATATATAATTTTATTTGAAAGAATTTTCAATTGTTTTTTCCTAAATTATATTTAACTAAGTTTAATGTATTATTTAGAACTTGTTTTATATGGAAATATAAAATTTGTTAATAAAATTTTAATAATTTTTTTATAACATACTTAATTTAATTAGTTTTTAATATTTAATTAAAATATTATTAATGTAATTGATGAAATGGATGATGGAGAAAAAACGATACCTCTGCAAGGTTAGGGTTCACATGCACCAGCTTCCCTCCCACCCTGACCATGTCTTAACTCCTCTGCAAGATTTGATCGCCTCTACACCCTGGTACTGATAGCCACAGAAGAATGGGAACAGAAGGGGGGCAAAAGCCCCCTCTTACCATTACATCTCTGCCAATGATACAGAGAACTCGCAAGCGTTCCGACTGTCCTCTGAGCCACCATTGCACTTACGAGACCAATATCTATAGGGAGAGATGGATATAAGGAAAGAATCGAACATGGATGTTGATTCCTTGCATCCAAAAGCATATCAAGTCTGGATACCTGACAAATGTATCCCCCAAGCCTTGGTTGCACCCAGGTACGTCATCAAAACCACCAGGATAGGGGGAGCATACACAGTTCATGAGAGACCATGCCCTCATAGGAAAAGTCCTAGGTCTCTAACCCTCAAAAAAGGACCTAGTTCACTCGATCAAGGCATGGTGGAACCCCAAGGGAGACTATGAGCTTCAGTTGAGCTCCAAAGGTTTCTTTACAGTAATTTTCTACAACCTGGAGGACAAGGACAAGATCTTTGAAGGGGCACCATATTTATACAACTCGGCTGGCCTCTACCTACATTTATGGACAGACCACTTCTGCCGAGAAAACGAAAACTTCACATACGCACCGGTATGGATTCACCTCTATTCCCTACCTCAAGAGTTCTAGTTACAGGAAATTTTACTGGGCATAGGAAACACCCTAGGTAAATATGTCAAATATTTCGAAGCCACCAAGCAGAGAAAATACACCTCTTATGTAAGGATATGTGTCTATATGAACATCTCCAAAGCTCTACCAGGAACAGTTACCTTAGAATACCAAGACGAGGAATGGAACCAAACCATAGACTATGAACACATCCCTTTTAGATGTCGAAAATTCCATGAACATGGACACCTTTTCAGAGACTTCCCTCTCAATGCCCCTCCCAAGAAGGAAGTTGAAGAGAAATCAAAGGAAGGATTTACCCAGGTTCAAAATCAAAGGAGATAAGTGCAGAAAAATCCCACAACCAACAACGGAAAAAAGAACCCAAATAATAATTCATTTGAAGCCCTTAACCGCCTCCCATAGGCAGAAGAGGTGGAAAACCCCCACAAGACCGCGGGGAAAGATCCCACGAAGCACAAGGACGATCAGCCGTCATAAGAGTATCAAACCCCAGCAAACCACACATATCCACAAACTCACCCAGTCTCAGGGAAAGAACCAGAAAGAGAGGAAGACACAGTCATGGAAATGGATGAGAAGGACCTAGCAGAAATCGACTTAGACAGGTTAGAATAAGAACTCAATAAGAAGGATCTTCAAACCTTACCATAGGACCAACTCAGAAAATTTCACAAAGTATTCATGGAATCATCAGCATGGGCTACATCCAGGTTGGGGATCAACATAGACCCAAACTAAGATCCAAGAAAACACCCAAAAGAAAACAAGTGACGGGGTAGAAAATCGGCTCATCGACTAATAAAGGAGGCAGGAAATTATATGATCAACTCGGGATAGATCCACAGGCTCTCAGAGAGCTCCTTTTCCCACCCACCAAATTGTTAACTATGAAGATCCTCACCTGGAATATCAGAGGCCTAAATGGAAGATCCAAACAAAGGATTCTCTGAAACTGCATCAAAATGGAAGACCCTAATATATTCCTGATACAAGAGACAAAATGTGTAGGGAAAACTGCAGAAGATATCATCAAAAGATGTTGGCGTAACTGTGAATCCTATCAAATGGACTCAAAAGGGGCTTCAGGAGACCTGGCCATCCTGTGGAATCCTGCTACAGTCATCCTTGAACAAGGCTTCTCCACTCCATGCACAATCACAACGCACTACAAAGCCATTGGTTCGGACAAGGAGGGAATGATCACAAATGCCTATGGACCACAAAACAACCAAGACAAAGACCTCTTTCTTCAAAGCCTAGCTTACCTAGGTTCCTTAGCAGAGGGAAAGCGATGAACAATAGGGGATGACTTCAACATGATTCTCACACTGGAGGAGAAGCGAGGGGGGGAAAAGCGCTTGGAGCAGGACAATGCAAAATTTCAGGAACTCATAGAGAACCTCAGACTGGTAGATATTGAGAATAGCAATGGCACCTACATCTGGACCAACAAAATTTCAAGTCACCAATAAATAGCATACAGGCTTGATCGCTTCCTTATCTCGAAAACTCTCCTTTTGGAAGCCCCCCTAGTTGATTCCAACATCCTCCAGAAGGCAGTTTCGGACCACTGGACGGTTCAGCTTTGGGTTGACACTATTGCCACCCCCAAGCTTAAACCCTTCATATTTGAAAATTTTTGGCTATCCCATCCAAATTTCCAGGATTTAGCCCATCACTGGTGGAGCACTGCGGAAACACAGAGGGGTACAAAAATGTATTGCTTTCAGCAAAAAATCAAGCACTTTAAACAATAGGTGCGCAAATGGAACAAAGAAGTCTTTGGGAACATTTTCCAAGAAAGGAAAATGATGGAACAAAAACTAGAGAACCTTTAGGGACAATTCATTCACGTGGGATACACAATCACTCAACAACAGGAGGAGAGTGAACTCAAAAGGCAACTAGAAGAAAAACACAAGCAGGAAGAAATCCTGTGGAGCCAGAAATCTAGGGTTCAATGGCTCAACGAGCGAGAGAAAAATACCAAATTCTTCCACCATTCTATGATCCACAACCGCCTTATCAATCACATCACGAAGCTGGATGAATCGCAAGGCAACACCCTATTAACTCATCAGTAAATAGCGCATGAGATGACAAACTTCTACAAGGATCTCCTCACATAACCCAAGGTGGACCGCACCTCAGCAATAGAGTGGGTGACCCAAAATATCCCAACTATAATCACCCAGGAACAGAATGAGATTCTCATGACACCAATAACGCAAGTAGAAGTGGATCAGGCTATTCAGGAATTACCCACAGGCAAGGCTCCAGGTCCTGATGGTTTCACAACAGACTTCTTCCACTCATGTTGTCCAATGTTAAGGGAGGAAGTGTGGCAGTTGGTGGAGGAATCACGCAGCTCAGGAAAATTTCTTCCAACACTTAATTCCACTTTCCTCACCCTAATACCCAAAGAAGAAAGAGTCACAAATCCGAAGAACTTCATACCCATAGCTCTTTGCAACATGATCTAAAAAATCATTTCCAAGGTCATAGCTCTAACACTCAAGCCAATTTTACCCTTCATCATTTCCAAGGAGCAATCAGGATACGTCGAAGGAAGGAAAATCATGGATAGCGTCATACTTGTCCATGAAATCATTCACTCGCTCAAAAGCACTCATACTCCAGATATGCTTATAAAACTTGACCTTTCAAAATCTTTTGACAAATTAAGCTAGCAATACATGAAAGCACTCCTATCGGCTTTTGGTTTCAACAAGGATTGGGTTTCTTGGATAATGAACCTCATTTCCTCAACCTTTTTCTCAATCCTTGTCAATGGTGTCCCCTCTCAACCCTTCTCCCCCTCAAGAGGAATAAGGCAAGGCGGCCCTCTCTTCCCTTTCCTTTTTTTCATAATGGCTGAAGGTCTAGGATGTTATATCAAGGCTTCAATTCAAAATGGATCCCTCCAAGTCATTCCTCTTCATGGGTTACAACCGGCAGCCTCCCACAACCAATTTTTTGATGACACATTGCTAATGAACACCCCAACTGCGCAAGAAGAAATTAAACTGAACTCCATCCTCTCTCATTTCAGCGAAGCCTCTGGAACCACCTTTAATCTGACCAAATCGTAGATATTCTTTTTTAATACTCCCATGGCAATCCAACAACACCTTTCTCAACTTTCGAATACCCTTATCTGCACTCTGCCCTCTCGCTACCTAGGACTCCCTCTTTCTAACTCAGCAGCTGAAAACATCTCCTGGGACTCTCTCCTTCTCTCCATCACCAACTGTCTTAGCAACTGGACCTTTCGCTCCCTCAACCTTCCAACAAGAATCGTTCTCTTAAATTAAGTCCTCCAAGCCATCCCAACCTACTGCTTCTCATCCCTAGTTGCCCCCCAATCAGTCATAAAGAAAATAAGGAATCTGCAAAGAAAATTTATATGGCATGGATACAAACCGAACAAAAAATGGGCCCTAGTAAGCTGGAACAAAGTCTACAAGCCCAAATCTTCAGGTTGTCTATGTTAAGAACCAAATATCAATATAGCATAGAAAAACCTCAGAATAAGTACTCAATGCCTTGAAAAAAAATAATTTCATATAATAAGCCTCTTCGAGGGGGAAACCTCCTTTTACCCCACATAAATGTTCAAGTACAAGATGACTCTAAATGAAAATGTCTCCTTGGTATATATAGGAGACTAGGAGGTATAATTACAACTAACGAAATAAAGCCGACATAAATAAAATAACATTACTAATGTAATATGCCCCAATTAAGGGGTAATGAGCCAATATTAGGGCTTAACAT
>ML779041.1:726268-745106 GCA_009831015.1 Picea engelmannii
TTTTATAGACGATTTCAAAATCATAACCCAATATCTTGGTTACCCATTTTTGTTGCTCTTCTGAAGATAGTCTTTGTTCCAAAAAGTATTTAAGACTATCATGATCTGTTTTGACCTTGAAGTGCCTACCTATTAGGTAAGGATGTCATTTCTTCAATGCCTGTAGTATTTCCATCATTTCCTTCTCATAAATGGGTTTGTGTAAGTCCTTTCCCTTAAGTGGCCAACTTTCAAAAGCCAGGGGCCTTCCTTCTTGCATAAAGACAACACCAATTCCATTTCCCAAGGCATCATATTCCACAATAAAGGTTTTTGTGAAATCTGGCACATCACCTCTTTAAGTTGTTCAAATCAAATCATTATTCTGATAAAAACTTGAACATAATATTTGGTTTATTAATTAAAAGAGATTTATCTTTAGCTCTAAATCTAATAATTATAAATAAATTGAAAAAATTACAAGGAATAAAATTAAATTATATTTTAAAATGTAATTTATCAAAACTTAAAGTCTTAATTAAAGCATAATCTAAACGTTTTACTTTTTGGTTGTTTTCCAATTCCTTTAATTAATATAGATACTATCATCATGCTAAAACTAAAACACCAAGGTTCATTGAATGACCATATGATATCGTTGTTTTATATCCATGCACTGTTACAGAGATTAGGGGAACAGTGATATCCAGCCTCTCCATTGTCCAATACTGGCCATGGCAACCCTGACGAATATGAAGTTCTGTGGAAGGGATACTAGATGCTCTCTCCTCATCCTATTCCACATAATTGTTGTCACGGCATTGATAATTACTCTTCGTGCAGAGGTTTAGTTGATGACAATTTGTACTGCAACAACAACACATATTCTATAGGCAGTGATTTTGAGCGCAATCTGAATACAGTCTTTAATAGTCTGGTGCAACACACACACCAAACTGGGTTTAACACTTTTGTTTATGGCCAAAGTCCCAACCGAGTATATGGCTTCCTCCAATGCAGGGGAGACGCAACACCTGATCAATGCTACAATTGTTCACGAAATGCAACGACTGTCATTAAGTATAGTCAAAATTGTGGGAATGCAGTTGGCAGTAGAATTTGGGTCGATTTCTACTTCTTGCATTATCAAACCGATAATTTCATTGGACAACTGGATACTCAAGGATATTATCATTACCGGTATTATGATCTCTCCAGCCCTGATAAGTTTAATGCGGCTCGTGAGAAGCTATTGAGCAATTTGTCATCTGAAGTAGCATATGGATCTTCAAGGAATCGATATGCTTCCGGGGTAGCTACAAAATCCTTTCCAACGATTTACGCTCTGGCCCAGTGCACCAGAGATATATCAGATGACGACTGCACAACATGTCTTACAAAAGCAACAGATGATATTAAAGCACATTATAATGGAACCAGCGGAGTTCAGTATTTCATGGGAAGCTGCATACTTAGTTATGAAATACGTCCTTTTTTTAATTTACCCTCACCTGCTAATGCGCCGCCATCTAATACGCATTCCAAGATACCCACAATTTTAGGTGTTATTGTTGGCGGCCTGCTTCTGGCACTTCTGGCAGTATTGGTATGGTTGTTTACAACTCGGAGAGGCTTGAAGGGATACGAAGGTATGACCTGGTTTTCCATCCATTATTTTATGTTATAATGGACTATAACAGAACACCTTGCTTAGGAAATGTCATGTAATTTGTTGGGTCGGTTCTTTAAATTGCAGCATGACTAGTACATAGCAATCTAAATAGGGTTCTGACCATATCGAAATCTTGAGGTGCATATGACCAGACCCCGGATCTGCTATCCCCATATTAGTACATCATGTAGATCTAATACACTGCTCCATAGATATGCGCCAATCTACACATCATTCAGTTTTTGTCCCATTTTTGTCATATAATATTATTACCCCAACTATAATTTCTGACGTAGAGGTGTATTTTGATTGTATAGTTCATGATCAAGTCCGGGCAGGAAGACATACTAGTCAGTGAGGATCGACAAATATTGACGTTTAAGATGAAAACATTGGTAGCTGCTACGGAAAATTTTCATGATGATAACAAGCTGGGAGAGGGAGGATTTGGCCCTGTATACAAGGTAACATATAGGCCAAGAAAGCTTCTACCAATTTTAGGAAACTTGAATTATAGTACTAGCAGGTTGCTCTCATTGCACCCTTGACCGTTGGATGTAAATTATTAGCTTGAAAATAAAAATATAGTAGAAAGACAATTAAGCTTAAATACTTTACAAAATTCTCAAAACGGATCTTTTGTTTGAGTTTTTTTTAAGGGAACTACTCATGATGGAAAAGAAATCTCTGTGAAGAAGTTGTCCTTAAATTCTGTTAAGGAAAATACTTAATTACATTCTTAATTAGTTAGTTAGTTTACCGTTATAAGAGTTGGTAACTATGTAAGGTCTTGTAACCATATTGTGTAACTATACATGTTTATATTAATATAATACACATCAATAGTGTAATGTGTTGCATCAATTCTATTTCTGTTTAATCTTTTCATGATATCAGAGTAAATCTGGACCTCACTCCATCACTAAAGTCTCTTCATTTGAGAGAAGAGGAATCGAAGTCGCTCCATTCAAGAGAGGAATCGATCTTGAAACTGATGTTATATAACAAAAGAAGAGCAACAGTCAGTGATAAAGAGCAATCATTGTTAACGCAAAAGATATGAAGCTGGTAAATTCCTGAATTAAAAAAATTGGTTGGAATTCCATGCCGGCAAAGTATGTGGGTTTCACGCGCTGAGGAAAATGCGCGGAGAGAACCAAAGTCGATTGTTTGTTGAATTTTGCAAGGCGTGTTAGAGGCTGTCACCAGGAAGCCAGCCACGGGAAGCAGCGATTTGGTTCACCAAGAAGCCAACCACGATTTTGGTAAAGCTCATAAAGACTCAAATTTCATTTATTTATGCTTTTAAAACTTCTATGAAAAATGGTTGCGCGTCCATCATTGCAAGTGCCCAACAATATATTAAAAAAGGATTGGAAAGACAGAGTGGCCTGAGAAATGATGCTCTAAATCTTAGAGTAATTAGAACCCCTCAAGCAAGGGTCGGAATCTTGAGAACAGTAAGCATTATTAAAAAAAATAAATGAAGTGTTTTATACCGAATTTAAAAGTGGTTGTATTAAAAAGTGGTCTATTTTAAATTTTAATTTGAAAGGCCGTGTGATTTATTTTTGGCTTTGTAAAGAGACATTACTAAGTGAGTCAAGAATTAAAAGTTTATGCCAAGGTGAAGTGAAAAAGTAATGTAGGGGAGATATTTATGTGGAAAATCTGAAAAAATGAAAATATGTTGATGAAGGGTTTATGAGAATTTAATTTTTACATGTTTTGGAATTTGAAATGTAAAAAAGTATTGAGCTTAGCTAACTCAATACAGATGCTTGTTAGAATTAGCTACTCTAACAAATGCCAAGAGAATATTGAAATCCAAGACAAGTAAATTTAAGAGGAAAACACATGGTAATGATTCTTATATTAAGAAATTTGCAAAGAGTGAAGCAACTTCAGTGAACAAAAGACCCAGATTCCAGTTAGGTTCGTAGAGAGCCAGTGAATCGAAGAAGCAGATTCCAATGAAGAAGAGTCGCCATGGAGCGAATAGTTTGCAAGACAGAAGATCGAGAGCCGCAAGACAGAAGATCGAGGGCCGCAAGACAAAATTATTGCCTCTTCCATTATTGAAGAGAAAAAATCTATTTTTATGGACAACGTTTCCGCATTATTGAGCAGTAAAAACTGCATGAAGAAATTCGCAAAGAAGAAAGATGGGCAGAGACATGCAACAAAATATAACTAAATTTTATTTTTTGTTTTTTTCATTCATCAGCAAATACATAAGAAATGAATTTTTGTAATTTGAGGGGTGCATGTTCGGTTGTACCTGACACCCTAGTAGACACTCCAGTAAGTTTTTTGGTCTAAGTTTTTTGGTCCCATTTGTAAGAAGTTGTGAGCTTTGCTATAGGCAAGCTTTGTTCCCCGTGTTTAGTAAATTATTGCCTCTTCCATTATTGAAGAGAAAAAATCCATTTTTATGGACAACGTTTCCGCATTATTGAGCAGTAAAAACTGCATGAAGAAATTCGCAAAGAAGAAAGATGGGCAGAGACATGCAACAAAATATAAATAATTCATTCATCAGCAAATACATAAGAAATGAATTGTTATAATTTGAGGGGTGCATGTTCGGTTGTACCCGACACCCCAGTAAGTTTTTTGGTCTAAGTTTTTTGGTCCCATGTGTAAGAAGTTGTGAGCTTTGCTATAGGCAAGCATTGTTCCCCATGTTTAGTAAATTATTGCCTCTTCCATTATTGAAGAGCAAAAATCCATTTTTATGGACAACGTTTCCGCATCATTGAGCAGTAAAAACTGCATGAAGAAATTCACAAAGAAGAAAGATGGGCAGAGACATGCAACAAAATATAAATAAATTTTAATTTCTGTTTTTTTCATTCATCAGCAAATACATAAGAAATGAATTAAGTTTTTTGGTCCCATTTGTAAGAAGTTGTGAGCTTTGCTATAGGGAAGCTTTGTTCCCTATGTTTAGTAAGCCCTGATACATCACAACTATATGCAAACTTTGTTCCTCATGTTCAGTAAGCCATGATTGAATCAGGCCTACATAGGTCAGTATGTGATCATGTAGAAGGTATCCTTGGTTTCGAGCAGCATGAAGCGCTGGCAATGATACATCACAACTATCCCTGGTTTCGAGCAGCTTGAGGCGTTGGCCAAAAGGAATGTGGCATGAAGTCCACTTTGGTAAAGGAATGTGGTACAAAGTCCACTTTAGTAGATACAAGGGTGTCTACTCGTATGCTAACTTGATGATTGTATCGAAGAATTTGAATCTTCGATTAACAAGGGAAATGTGAGATATTAATCTCAGAGTCAGGACCAAGTTTGGTTTAAGGGGGAGTGTGAAGTCTATTGCATTGGAATGCATTGGTAGCTGGTGTAGTGATAGTTTTTCCCAGATGTAATTAAAGAGGAGTGTTAAGGAAAATACTTAATTACATCCTTAACTGGCGTCGACCGCTCTCGCAGCAGCCGGTCGCCCTCACCAGGACCTTCTCTTTCTCACCGGCCCGAAGAGTCAATGCTCTTCCAACTCCCTCGGGAGTTTCTCTCCCACAGACTTCTCGGCGATCTCCCTTTCGCGAATCGGAAGATCGGGTGATATCGCGAGGCTCGTAACCCTGTCTCGTGCCACTCAAACGCCGAGTCCCGAATGCCAACGGGTCAACAGTCAACGCTCCGTGTCGGGGATTTTCCTCTCGGGAAAATGCTATCCGCGAGGTAGACCTTTTTTTCTTACAAACCCCGAGTGCCGAGGTGTCGATTCTTCGTGACCACGCCACCTGTCCTCCACTCGCTCCCTGGGGTTCCCCATGACCACGTCACTTCGGGATTTCGCGGATCGCGAATCCACGACGCAAAGTTCATATTGTTGTAATCGCCGAGCACCGAACCCCGACTCTCCTGGGATCCAATGCCATGCGTCCCTGCCCTGATCGACGGCTCCGACTAAATCGGGAAATCGCGACTCGTGATTTCGACGTGCATGCAACTCTTGCACTCGCCAAACCCGATATGACGATATGAAATGGAAAACGGACTCCTCTGTGCGCCTGCGAGTTAATTTCCTCACAGCTCCTCCGCGATCTGACTATCTACGGGGTTTTGAAGATCTACTCGACAACTTCAAGTCGTCGATTCTCTTCCTCTTGAAGAGTTCTCTGCTTTACCACCTTCGCTCTGTATGAACTTCACTGGGGTCTTCTCCCACCGAGAAGCAAAGGTGCTATCCCTCTTGAGCTTCTGCAACTCTGACTCCTTCAGAGCTCCCTCGAACACGCTCCCTGTGCTCGACCTCGACCTTCGCCAACCCTCAACGATGCTGAAGATTTCTAGGTTCTATGCACTCGCAGTCACAGCAACCCGACCTTTCCCTTCTCAGACTTGCTACTGGAAGTTCGGTTCGACCTGCACTCACTTGCACGGCTCGAATAATCTAAATCAACTCCGGGTTGAACGAGAATGAGAGTTTAACTGTAGAGCCTCCTCAACGCACTCTATGCGGAGGAATTCGACTGCACTCTATGCAGGAATCTCCTGGCTCAAACAGAGAAACAATTTAAACTCATTCACTCATTCTCTCAGGTTTCGAACCTGATATGAAATCACATATGCAGCATATAGAAGATAAGCATAAAGAGAAGCAAGTATGCAACATCACAACATCAACAACACACACAACTCAAACACAACCATGGAATTGAATCAAATCTTCCTTCTATTAATTCAATCTATACATGGGTGTTCTTCACAAGTTCTCTGAGTTGCTCTTTCTCTCCTGCTGCTCTCTGCTAATGCTGAATAATCATCAATTACACAAGGAGGGTGCCTATATTCGTTTTCTCTCCTGGAAATGAAACTGTCTAATCTACAGCTAACCCTATCTACCAGCATTTAAAACTGTTAAATGCCTTCTTATCTACATTACATTACAAGTGCTCTTCATACAAATGCATTCATTCAAACGACGGCGCAACAATCTTTTCAAAGTAATTCAAAAAGGTATGCACTGGTGCTGTCCAACTATTCTTCTCTTCCCTCCACGCTGGCTCGCGTCATGACGTCGTAGATGCTCCTGCATCATTAACTAGTTAGTTAGTTAGTTTACCGTTATAGGGGTTGGTAACTATGTAACGTCTTGTAACCATATTGTGTAATTATACAAATTCATATTAATAGAATATACATCAATAGTGTAGTGTGTTGCATCAATTCTATCTCTGCTTAATCTTTTCAAATTCTAAGCAAGGAATGAAATAATTTTTTTACTGAAGTCAATGTCACCAAAATACACCATCGAAATCTTGTGAAACTACTGGGATGTTGTGCAGAGGGATCAGAAAAGTTGCTTGTCTATGAGTACCTACCGAATAGCAGCCTCGATAAAAACCTATTCGGTGAGTCACTTCCATTTTATGATGTATGAAGATAAAAAGTATTAATGTTTCAACCCGCTTATTTCAGTCATGATAATTAATTAGTGTCCTGCATGTATACAGATTCAATCAAACGCAAACAACTTGATTGGCAGAAGCATTACAACATCATATTGGGAGTGGCTCGTGGGCTTCTTTATCTTCACGAGGATTCTCAACCCAGGATTATTCATCGGGATATTAAAGCCAACAATATTTTATTGGACGAGAAGATGAATCCTACGATAGCAGATTTCGGCTTAGCCAAACTTTTTTCCGAAGATGAGAGTTACGCCAGCATGCTGACCAAAGTGGCTGGCACTCAATAAGATTTCAAGAAAATCATCACTTTCGAACACTGTGAAGAGATATTAGCCATGAAGGATAAATAAATCTATGATGATTTCATTTCAAGATGATTGAAAATATTATTGTTGAATTTTACGCATCTTGGTTTTTAGGAAATTACTGTCTCAGTTAAGCTTTTACCTTTTACAATCTAGCAGTAAAGTTTCCTTTGCAAATGACTTTCACTTTATCATTACCCAATTATTTTTTTTTCCTTACTATATATAAGCTCTAGTCTTGTAATGCAGATATGCAGTGGGTATATGGCACCAAAGTATGCTATGCATGGCCGATTATTAGCAAAATCCGATGTCTATAGCTTTGGTGTCCTTCTCATGGAGCTTGTCACAGGAAGGAAGAACATGGATTATAATTTGTCGCCTAAAATGCAGATTCTTTTACGATGGGTGAGACATTGTTTCTATTGTATTTTTTTCAGAGCATATATAGGACTATGTTATTACTTCATTACGCCGAAAGGCGTACACCTATTGACAATGGGTAGATTTAATAGGGGTTTAGTGCTTAATAAGTTTTCTATGGACAGGATTAAATATGGCTAGAATATTCTTAGTAGTTACACAAAATAAATGGCTGTGATTTCAATCATTAACTTCCTAGCTATTATAAAGACATCAGTTTATGTGTTTACTATTTTACATTTACCTAATCATATTTAAAAATTACTTTGATAGCTAACTGATTGCCACTTAAGTGATTAACCGAAATTAAAATATTAACACTAGATAAATGAATCCCAACAGTTTATTTGTTAATAGATAATAAAATTTAATATATTCTTTTAAAGATTCATTTCATCTTCTCAGCCTTTAGGCGTTCACCAGCAACTATTTTGCTACTGTGCTAGATTATGTACAGTTAACGAAATACGAGATGAGATATTTCATTGCGATATGAATTATGTATCCATTGACTTCTGTACTTCTGTACAAAAAATTAAATTAAGGTGGGTTTGTCCATCATGTATTTATGTAATCAAAATGACTACACATTGTGATTATGCAGGCATGGAGATCATACGAAGAAGGAAATAGCGTTGACATTATTGATGCACTCACAAGAATTGAAAGTTGCGATGAGAAGCAAGAGTTGAGATGCATACATATTGGTATTTTGTGTACACAGGCAGACTCGTTAGTTCGTCCACCAATGTATATAGTCACTCTCATGATTTCATCTCATTCTGTGATGTTGTCAGACCTCACAAAACCTGTTTTCCCCAATTCTGTTAGCCGATTTAACTCGAGGTACACCAGTTCTAGCTCTGGGTTGTCACGTGCTTCTGCAAGCACATCATCCGCTTCATCTTATCTGGCTCCTGCTCCTCCATCTACCACCTCTATTTCTAGTATTGAATTGGGGCCTAGGTAATGTTGATTCGACAGGTTACCAAGAGTTGATGATTATCATGTTGTGAAAGTTCCATACCTTGGTTGGATCGTGTCACATGATTTGATGGGTGATATAGTACAAAAAGTGTTGTTGACTCAATACTTTGGTAGTGGAAGATGACATTCATTACATAACAATAAATAATTTGTAATTAGTTGGATTGTCAAATTTAAATTGTTGGATTGTAAAATTTAGATTGCACTAATTTAGTAGAAGATCAAAGTAGATTTCAGGGTTTTGTTTCAATATTGACAATGTCATTTTGGCATGCAATTTGAATCAATATACAATTTATTTTTACAATAGAGGTAGAATAGATAGTAACAACATCAACATGTTGTCAAGCACTTTTGTTGTGAAGAGTTTTGAAATATTTGCAATAACAATTCAATTCCCCATTGTTATACTCTATGGTAACACCAATATATTTCAAATAGATAGGAACCTTGTTCTTCATGCAAGAATGAAACATATAGAGATTCATCATCACTTCATTAGAGAGTTGATATCTTTACAAAGGAAATTTCAAAGAGATAGATTTGTCTCATTACAAAAACAAGCACTTGGGACCATTAAGCATAAAGAGGGATAATGTTGAGAAGTTAATGCTTAATGGTGAGCTAAATTGACATGAAATATATCTTTTTAGAATATTAGGAGTGGAATAAAGCATGCAAAGACCTGCAACACAATATTTTTGGTATTAAACTACTTTCCAAATTTTATGAATTTACATATTCACTTCTTTTGAAAGTTTTTTATGCATATCATTTTTGGCCAAATTTATGTGTTCCACATATATTTATGTAAAAATTAAAGAAAAAGTAAAAATAAAATATGACTACCTAGGATAACCCTATATAGTCCTCTTTTTTAAGGGTGGTCAAAAGTGGTGTTTTTTTTCTCAATTAAATGTCACCATTTCTTTTCAAAGTATTTAAAAAAATTACCATGATAATTCCACATCACCACTTGTGTGTGGGGGGAGGGGGTCAATTGGGTGTAGCTCTAGTGGTTACGAGGAAAAATTGTTATCCTCCCCATTGAGGTTCAAATCCCACATTGTGACAGGTTTTGGATTAATGAATTGATTGTTGATGAGGTAAATGGTCTATTCATGATTTGTTGACCTATCTATGTACCCTAAAGAATTTAGTTCTACCTATGTATGTGTCATTGTCATTGTATTATGTAGACATTTAGGACATTATTACATGATAAACTTCCTTGCCAAACAAGAAGGATTTGCATTGTATATAGTTGTATAATTTTCATGTCCACATCTATTTTTATCATGCTCATAGATATAAGCTATTTATTAATTGTGCCTATGTCCATCTAAATTTGGTATGAAGGTATGTTCAAATAGGCATTGTGATCATTTTATTTGTACATAAGACATTAGGTTGCTTGAAGACCAAACTTTGAACAATGTTGAAAGTCACAATTCTATGCTCAATATCTCTTCATGTGATCCTATTGCAAGATGATGTTTTAGCATTATTTATTGTTTCTAGTTCCTCATAGCATCTCCTCATTAGTAGTTGCTAATATTTCCATGCAACAAGATTGTGAGATTGAGGTTAGTTAAACAAGAGTTAAGAAAAATGTTTTGCAATGGAGTTTGAGAAAAGGGAGGAGAAAAACATAAGGTCACGAGATCGAGGCCGATTTCATAGACACAACTTAGAGAAACCCAAAAACACTCTACCATGGAGTTCAAGAAGTTGGAAATTAGGGAAAAGGTTTCCATCTATGTCTCATTGTTAAGCTGCATTGTCATTATGTACATAATAGGTGGATATTGAACTATGTTTGTCAACTGCTAGAACTAGTAGTGTCAAGGTGGAGATGGGATTGTACAAGCAGTGCCTAGTGTTCTCTTTATAATTTCTTGCCTCTTCTTTCACCAACTATATGCCATTTGACCCTATTCATAAGAGAGTTTAATAAGTAAGGTTTTAGGAAAACGTAGATTAGCATTCCTTGAATTCAAGTTGATCCCCAAATACAAGGAAAATGCCATGGAAATGTCATCCAAATTAAATCAAATTTTGCAAGTGATGGAGAATCTAAACAACAAATATGTGTTACGCAAAGAATCTAGGGGAGTGTTCATAGGGTAGTGTTGTCATTGGGACAAGTGTACGCCTTGAAGAAAATATATTCAATGATGAAGGAAAAGAAGACATGAAAATAATGACAACAATCCAACCAACTAGAAAAAATCATAATAAAAATCTAATTAAGTTATTAACCTTTCAAGAGAATCCACCCCAAAGGAACAATTGCTTCCACGAATACCATTCCATGGGCCATTACCTTTTTTCTTGAACTATTGAAATATTGTTATTAGTATTCGTGTCTAATAAAAATGTTGTTGTTTATTGATTTCTTATGAATCCATGGAACTCTCTATCTCATACATTAGAGAACATGCTTTTTTCCACCCTTCACTATATACATTATGCACTTTCCTAAAGAGGTAAATATAGGTAAGACACTATACAATGATGCTTCAAACAATCCAATTGTTGTACCATTATGGATATTCCATTTGTCATTATCATTACACAAACTATACCACGCAATGATAATTCCTTTAACTATCAAATGACTTTGAAGTTGGCGATAAAATTCCAAAAATATCTCAAGACGAAAGATGCATGTGATGTGAACGAATACTACAACTAGTTTGAAAACAAAACGCTATACCTCCTCTTAGTTTGAAAATTCTTTGTATATTATTAAAACCAATTAAATATCTTTAAAAAAATGTTAAGTGCCACATGGGGAGATTTAGAAGTTATTTGTGAAGGCTTAATAATCAAGGAAAGCAATATCCAGCCTGTTGCAGATTCTTTAAGACTCTGTTAGATGAATGCCCATCCATGCTACCATGGATCGTGACCATCCTGCCACCACCCTCGACATTCGTGCTTAGTTCGACGACCTGTTTCAGTTTTGGTTTCGGTTTCCTCTTACACTGTCTTCTACCTTCTCCCTTCGAGGGATGACTGAGTTGGCACACTAGTTTAAATCATAAATGTGAAGGGATGGTACATTGGTATGTTTGAGTTTGAAATTCAAAATTTAAACACCATCCCTCCAAACCACCGCCTCCCCTTTGTTCCCGAGCCTATTTTAAAAACACTATGTTTTCACACTACATTGAAAAGAACATTTCAGAGTGATTCAACCAGAGAGCATTGACTATCGAGGTTTGGTGATGAGAGGGGAAAGTGAAGTTGTTAGGTGTGACTCTCAGTTCCTTTGTGGCACAGGTTTTTGGAGTGGGTTCGAACAACACTTTCTCCAAAACAATCAATTATGAGTTCATCGAAGAAGATATTCAAAAAAAGAGCCAGCTACTATGGAAGTCAAACCCTATTCACAAGAAGATTCTGGTGCTCTTCCACAATGCGAAGCCTACCTGTTTTCGAATTGATGATTATTGTGCAGTACATCGAAGAGGCATGGGATAGTAATCACCAAATCTCATGCCCAAACATCCATATTACCATCCATTTCCAGCTTCTAGGTTGCCTTTATAGACTACAAGGTAATTCATCCATTCATTCTCTATCTGCTACTTCGGTTTTTGAAAGTTTCAATTACATTTTTTTTATTGTCTCTAATATTAAGAATGAGTGACTGTAGCTTGTTCCATGTCTTTTAGAATTTTTCAAGGGCCAGGGTAAGAAGCAACATATGGCGGTGGAAAAATCGATGTCAAACTTTCTTTTGTTAGAGGAAGCTCTGCGAACAAGAAACTACTTATCCTCCAAAGAGTATTTTAGAGATGAGATAGGCTCATGACGGGAGTTACCAGCAAGAATAAGGCTTTGTTGCTGCTTGGAGTATTTTCCATTGTTTTGGTGTCTATGAAGATGATGGTGATGAAGGAAGAATCTGTTGAACTAAGTTGTGAGGTAATCACTTTGGATCTGAGTCAATGTGTTTGATATCTAACATCTAGGAAGGGGAAACCACTCCCTAGTTGTTGCAGAGGAAGGAAGAAGTTGGCACCTTTGGCCACCACCACCCCTGCTAGGAAGGCAGTGTGGGAATGTTTGATGAAGGATTATTCCCAATTCCCCAACGTTAATCCACATGTCATTTCTTCTCTCCCATTTTCCTGCGGTGTTAACCTTCCCTTAAAAGGCTCCCTCCAAAACGATTCCAACACATACTTCCCTTCAAAGTCTCCCTCCAGACCGATTCCAACACATACAGTTCTTCCCTGTTGGAAACATGCCAACAAATTTCCTCATGTGGTCACATGCACATGCACATGCGCATGCATGCAATCTATTTATGAATTGTTCGTGTAACTATGTGATCTATTCATGATCGGTTTGTATAATTGAGTGATAGATGTTATATATGTGAGCATACCCATAGAGGTGGAGTACAATGTGAGATAGAGAGAAAAGTGTGTGTGAGGAGAGTATGATTGTATGCCTATGAAGGCTATTGTAATTATCCCTTGAATAATAAGAAGACCGATAATCATTGCCCATGGTTTTTTCCTTCATTAGGTTTCCACATAAATCACTGTGTCAATTTGTGGGATTGTTGTGCTTGGTTTAATGCGTGTTTGATCTTTCTTGTTTATGCTCTAGTTAATGCTATATTTTTCTTCCACTACCTAACAAGTTCTATCAGAGGTTAGAGTTGAAGGATAAGAGAGCGAAAGAGAAGAGAATATGGTCGTTGGATGGAAGATAAGGTTAATCAAGCCGAGTGAAGTAGATCAGCCGAAGACAAATTTCATTACATCGTCGTGGGAAGATATTTATACACAGTGCGACATCGTCGCACGCTATAGTTTGACAAGGTGCGACAATTTGCATGCAAATCATTGCAAGATACCCATTAACAAAGTGCGACAATTCCTTATCATCACAGGTGATATGTGCGACAATCAACAAAAAAAAAGGATTTTGGTAATAGTATGAAGGTCGATCCAAAAAAATTAAAGGTTTTTTGTCTTATTCATAAGACATGGTCATGACTTATAACCCTTGTCTTATTATGGAGAATCCATTATTAAATAATGGAGGTAATCTTTGGAGGAGTTGTTTCTGCTAATGGTGAAAGTGCAGAGTTCCAAGTTTGAGTTGGAAAAGTTCAGTGGTAAGAATAGCTTTGTGCTATGGAAGGTCAAGATGCAAGATTTTCTTGTGCAACAAGTATTGCAAAAGACCTTGGCTAGAAGGTCAAAGAAACTGGCAAGCATGAAAAATGAGGACTGGGACGATCTGGATGCAAGAGCCCTCAGTAATATTTGCATGTATCTGGAAGATGAGGTATTGTTTAACATCGATGAAGAGATGACAACAGGAGGTTTGTGGACCAAACTGGAGAGTTTGTATATGACAAACAACTTTTCAAACATAATCTTCTTAAAGAGGCATTTGTACAGCTTGTGGATGAAAGAGGGTACAAAAATTGTTGATCACTTGGATGTCTTCAATACTTTGATTTGTCAATTAACTTCTATGGAAGTAAATTTCAAAGATGAGGACAAGGAAATTACGCTATTCTGTTTGTTTCCTAAGTCTTGGGATCATCTGGCCACAACTGTGTGGTTTAACACAACAAATGCAATTTATTATGATAATGTTGTGGGAGCTCTGTTGTGTGAGGAAATGAGGAAAAGATCCAATAATGAAACCTTAACAACAGAAGCAATGGTGGTCAGAGATCGATCTACAGAAAGAGGGAAAAATCAGAGGGGTACATGAAGGTCTAAGTCAAAAGGAAAGAAGAGTAAGAAGAAATGTTGGTTCTGTGGCAAATCTGGCCATATCAAGAAGGATTGTTGGAAAAGACAGAATGCATCCAAGGAGGACTCCACAAAAGAATCAAAGGAAGCTAATGTAGCTTAAACAAGTTCAGGTTCCAGTTCAGGTATGGTTTATGAGGTATTTTCTACTTGTGATGTTTCACATCAACTTCAACATTGTTTGTTAGATTCTGGTGCGTCTAGCCACATGTGTCTTCATAGAAATTGGTTCTCAACTTACCAATCTATTGATGATGGTGTTGTTTTTATGGGAAATAATTTTTCTTGTCAAATTGTTGTAGTTGGTAGCATCCGAATTAAAATGCATGATGGTTCTGTAAGAACATTAACAGATGTAAGACATGTACCTGAACTAAAAAATTACTTGATATCTTTGGGAGTTTTAGATTTTGCTGGTTACAGGTGTACAACTCAAGGTGGAGTACTGAAGGTGTCCAAAGGCATCTTAGTAATCATGAAGGCAAAGAGGATAGGGAACCTTTATCAACTTGAAGGAAGGATAGAAGTAAATCAAGCAGTGGTAGCATCTGAAGATGCAAGTGAATATGTTCGTTTATGGAATCAACATTTGGGTAATATGAGCAAGAAAGGGCTTAAGGTATTGGTTGATCATAAGTCACTTCCAAGTTTGAAGTTTCTGAATATGAATTTCTGCAAGTATTGTGTTTTTGGAAAATAGTATAGACATAATTTTAAAACATGAAGGCATATAAGAAAAGGTATCCTTGATTACATTCATTGAAATGTTTGAGGACCATCCCCTACATTTTATTTTGGAGGATCATCATATTATGTGAAATTTATAAATGATTACTCTAGAAAGGTTTGGGTCTATTTACTTAAAAGAAAAGTTGTTGTATTTAATACTTTTAAGCAATTCACAGCTTTGGTTGAAAAGAACACTAACATGTCAATCAAGTGTTTAAGGACAGATAATGGAGGTGAGTTCACATCCATGGAATTTGAGAACCATTTGAAGGAAGATGGGATCGAAAGACATAAGACCACGATTTATACTCCTCAGCGGAATGGTGTTGTTGAATGCATGAATAGGACTCTTCTAGAGAGAGAAAGGAGCATGCTCAGTAATGCAAAGATGCAACATGAATTGTGGGAAGAAGAAGTTCTTGCAGCATGCTATCTGATAAATCGGTCACCATCAACTGCAATATATTGTAAGATTCCTGAAGAGGTATGGACAGGTCATTCGTGTGATTTTTCAAATCTGAGAATATTTTGTTGTGATGCTTATGCTGTTATTTCTAAAGATCAACATTCTAAGTTAGATCCTAGATCAAATAAATATGTCTTTGTTGGTTATGGTTGTGGATTTAAGGGGTACAGACTGTGGGATCCTATTGCCCACAAAATCATCATAAGCAGAGATGTAGTATTTGATGAATCCTCACTCTTAAAATCAAAATTGGTAGATGTTGAAGTGAGACAAGAACAGATACTACAAGTTCAGCAAATTCAGTTGGAAACTCAACCATCTTCAGAAAGGGAGGACCATGAAGAAGTTCCAAAAGAAGAAAATGAAGATGCAAAAAATATCCAAGAAACCGAGGATATGCCTCGACCATATCTGAGGAGATCTTCATGGGTCAAGAATCCTCCTACAAGGTATGACGATTATGTTTCATTTGTGGCTTTAGTCTCTATTGATGGAGAACATAGTTGTTTTCAGGAAGCAATTAAGGTATCTGAAAGTGCTTAATGGAAGAAAGCTATGAAATAATAAATGGATGCCTTAGAGAGGAATAAAACATGGGACCTGGTAGAACTTCCAAAGGACAGGAAGGTTTTCGACTACAAGTGGGTCTACAAATTGAAAAAGGGTGTTGATGATAAAGTTGAAAGGTATAAAGCAACACTGGTAGAAAAAGGGTATTCTCAAAAGGAAGCTATTGATTTTCATGAGATCTTTTCACTAGTTGTGAAGCTTGTTCCAGTTCGTGTTTTGTTAGCACTAGTTTCTTTACTTGATCTTTAGTTAGAGCAGCTAGATGTTAAAACAACATTTCTACATGGAGATTTAGATGAGGATATATATATATGGAACAACCAGAAGGGTTTGTTCAGGATCACAATAAGAGGTTTGTATGCAAACTCAAGAAATCATTGTATGGCCTAAGAAAGTCTCCCGAGCAATGGTACAAGAAGTTTGATTCCTTCATGGTGACCCTAAATTTTACAAGAAGTGAATATGATCATTGTGTTTACTTTAAAAGGTTGGAAAATGGCATGTTCATTATTTTGGTGTTATATGTTGATGATCTGCTTGTGGAAATCAAAAGCATGGTTGATATCAACCGTTTAAAGGCTCAGTTGGATAGGGCGTTTGATATGAAGGATCTAGGAGTAGAAAAACAAATCTTAGGCATGGAGATACACAGAGACAGGAAAAATGGTAAGTTGTGGTTATCACAACAGAGGTATGTGGAGAAAATACTTATGAGATTCGGTATGAATAATGTGAAACCCGTACATATCCCTTTAGCTTCCCATTTCAAGCTTTCTTTAGGTTTATGTCCTAGTAATGATGAAGAAAAGGATTATAGGTCTTGTGTACCATATGCTAATGCAGTGGAAATTTTGATGTATGCGATGGTGAGTACTAGAACAGATATTTCACATGCAGTTGGTGTTGTCAGTAGATACATGGAAAATCCAAGAAAAGAGAACTGGGAAGCAATGAAATGGGTGCTTCGATATCTTAGAGACACAAGAAATTATTTATCACCTATGATGGTTCCAAAGATTTAGTTTGCGGTTATATAGATTCATAGTTTGTGGTTATATAGATTCATAGTTTGCAGGTGACTTGGACAAAAGCAGATCCACTTCATGATATGTATTTACTCTTGCAGGAGGACCTATTAGTTGGATTTCAAAGCTTCAAAACGTAGTCTCTTTATCCACTACTGAGGCAGAGTATATGGTTGCTTCACATGCATGCAAGGAGGCAATTTGGTTACAGGGTATGTTGGGTGAGTTTGGAAGGATGTAGGAAAAGGTGAAAGTATTTTGCGATAGTCAAAGTGCTATTCATTTGGCTAGAAATCCATCTTATCACAGTAAGATGAAGTATATTTATGTTAAGTACCATTTTGTAAGATAGGTTTTTGATGAAGGTGGAGTGGCTCTAGAAAAGGTCCATACAAAAATGAATTTTGCAAACATGTTTACGAAACCAGTTTTGTTAGAGAAGCTACGGTGGTGTTTGGTTTCTCTTGGCTTGCAGAAAAGGTGATGAATTAATTAAGGGCATGATATATCAGTTAAATTGTTATCAAGGTGGAGATTGTTGTAATCATGCCAATGGATTTCCTCATGCAATCACATGCACATGTGCATGCATGCAATCTATATATGAACTGCTCGTCTAACTATGTGATCTATTCATGATTAGTTTGTATAATTGATTGATGGATGTTATATATGTGAGCATACCCATAGAGGTGGAGTACAAGGCAAGATAGAGAGAAGAGTGTGTGTGAGGAGAGGATGATTGTATGCCTATGAAGGCTATTGTAATTCTCCATTGAATAATAAGAAGACCGATAATCATTGCCCGTGGTTTTTCCCCTCGTTGGCTTTCCACATAAATCACTGTGTCAATTTGTGGGCTTGTTGTTCTTGGTTTAATATGTGTTTGATCTTCCTTGTTTATGCTCTGTTTAATGCTATGTTTTTCTTCCGTTGCCTAACACTCCCTACCTATTTTATACAGTGATTCATATTTTAATTTCCATTGTGTAGGTTTAAATTCCAAATTCCAAATGAAAAGGTATATACACTTGAGTAGTAAATTAAGTATTCAACATCTTTGTATATCAAATTCTTGTCTCATCATCAAAGGATGGAATTCAATTCAATTCAATTTGATTTCTCAATAAATTGTGATCTTCAAGTTTTTTTTATTGTACTACAAATATTTATTTTTCTGCACTCTTTTCATTGATTGCAGGTCATTAGCTTACCTCACAGAGACGTTTTGATTGTCATTTATATAGTTTTAGTTATATAAGAATAAATAAAATGTAAATTGTTGAAGTCGTTATGCATATTATCCATTTCATTCTCATTTATGTAGTTTTAGTTATGGTGGTGTATATGGTTTGGGGATGTACTTGTAATTTCTTTTGTTCATTAAAACATAATACAAATACACATAAACCTGCAAAATAAAATAACACAATTACCTAGTTTAAT
>ML779041.1:758210-774130 GCA_009831015.1 Picea engelmannii
CATAAGCCCTAAATCAGTCATTTCAAATTCATCCTTCATGACTGACTTGAATTCTTCTATGCCAAAGTCACCTGTAAAACTCAAATCATCCACATATAAACAAACAATTAACATATTACCTTGATGATTTTCTTTGATGTACAGTTTTGGCTCACTTTCACTTCTCTAAAATCCATTATGTGTGATATGGGAATCAATGCGACTGTACCAAGCTCTTGGCACTTTTTTTAACCCATATAGTTCTTTCTTCAATCTGTACACTTTGTCTTCTTGTCCTGGAACCTCATAACCTTGTGGTTGTTACACATATACTTCTTCTTCTAAGTTTCCATTCAAAAATGTTGACTTCACATCCATCTGATAAACTTGCCACTTATACTGTGCATAAATTGCTAACATTGTGTTGACTTTGTCCGTGCATGCAACTGGTGCAAATGTTTCATTGTAATCAATTCCAGGTTTATGAGTAAAGCCTCTTGCAACAAATCTTGCCTTGTACTTATGTACATTTCCTTCTGCATGTTGCTTGGTATTATAATTCCACTTGACATTAATGACATCCTTGTCATCAGATACATCTACCAATTTCCATGTTTGATTGTTCTCTATGCATCTGATTTCTTCATCCATGGCTTGCACCCATACATCATTTTTTGACAGCTTCTTCAAAAGTTAATGGATCATCTATTTGTGAAAACAAAGAAAAAATTGAAAAACAATTTGATGTGTCTTCATTATAGATGTCATGCAAACTGCTTATCCTCCTTGGTAACATTGTTGCTAATGTTGGATCTGGAGATGTAGAACTACTCAGACTGCTTGTTGGTGTTTATTGCGCTCTAGGTGTAGACTGCACACCTATTATTCTTACTGGAGTATTCTGTGTGGTGATTTGTGTCACATTTTTAGGTGTAGAAGGGACTATGCACTGAATTTTACATGGTGTCTAAACCACTTCATCTTCTGTGTCATCATGTTGCATTGCATCAATAATTTTAATTGTCTTTGCTATGGTTCTGTCCCATGCTTCATTCTCCATGAACTGAACATCACGACTGATTATGAATTTTCTTGCGACAGGGTCATACAACTTGTATCCTTTTGTTTCTTCAGAGTACCCAACAAACATACATTTCTATCCTTTGTTGTCCATCTTCCTTCTCAGTTCATCTAGAACATGTGCGTATGCAACGCAACCAAAAAAATTTAAGTGCGCCACATTATGCTTTAATCCTATCAAGGCTTCTTGAGGAACTCTATTCTTCACACTCTTTGTTCGACATTTGTTCAAGATGTATACTGCAGTTCCTACTGCTTCATCCCAATACTCATTTGACAAATGTTTGGTTGTCAACATATTGTGCGCCATTTCCATGATGGTTTTGTGCTTTCTCTTTGCAACACCATTCTGTTGTGGTGTGTATCGCGCGATAAATTGCTTGTAGATGACATGAGCTTTACAAAAGTTTTGAAATTATCTTGACATGTATTATCCTCCTCTATCAGTTCTTAGACACTTGATGCAATAACCACTCTGCTTCTCCACAAGTGATTTAAACTATTGAAAACAACCCAATGCGTCAGATTTATGGTTTAGGAAATAAATATGTGTCTTTCTTGAGAAATCATCAATGAATGTAAGAAAATAAGTATTGCCTCCTATAGAGGGAGCTTGCATCGGTACACAAATGTATGAATGTACAATTTCTAGTGGATCTTTTGCTCTGTAAGACTTGCCAACTGGAAATGATTATATGTGTTTCTTGCCAAATATGTAGCCTTCACATATCCTCTCTGGTTTTTCAATCAATGGCAAACATTTTACCATATCCTTTGTGTGTAGCAGCTTCAGACCTCCAAAGTTCAAATGTCCAAATATGAAATGGCATAACCAGGAATCATCATGTATTTCAGATTGGAATGTTGTCTTTATCTTTGCACCACTTTCTCCTTTCTTGATACTGCGTGCACTATTTTCTTCATTGGTATTGTGTGCACTTTCTATTGTAAATGCAGTATCTAACTGCACACTTTTTCCTTTATCAACAACTAGCGTTGTATTCTTCTTCTTGGCTAGCTTCAATGTCAATGGAAATATCATGTTACTTGTCATCTGGATTTTTGCAATAAGTTGATTGCTTGGGAATTTGTCCATAATCACACAGTGATTATCTTCCATGTAGATTATGTATCCTTTTTGTAACAGTTGTCTTGTGCTCATCAGATTATGCTTCAGACCAAAAACATAATATACATCAGACCTAAATTTTTGTTCTCCTTGCTTAGTTAAAATGTTATACTTCCTTTGCCTAAGAGAGTGACTTGGATATTTGTTCCAAGTGTAACCTTGGTTTGAACTGACTCATCCAAACTAGAAAACAATTATGTGTTTCTTGTTAAGTGGTTACTACAATCTGAATCTAAATACCATATGTCACGAGGACTTGCTTGAGAAACATTGCATTCAACTGGAGATACTATATTTGGCATTTCTGCAGCACGCACCATAAACATAGGGCGAGTTTGATTATTTGTGTTGTTTGTTTGATATTGACTTTGCTTGTTCTGATTATACTGTCTCTTTATGCACTCATATGCAGAATGTCCATACTTTTTATAGTAATGGCACTGAATCTTTGATTTGTCAATTCTCTAACAACTTGAATGAATGGTACTTGGGTTTTGACCTCTTCCACTAGTATTTCCAGGACTGCTACTGCATCCATCTCTGACATAACTTTTTCTTCTCCCTCTAGAGTTAGATCTCCCCCTTCCTCTTCCACGGATTACAGATGATTGCGCAGAAAATGAATTCTCTAATGGCATACTTGACCTATTCAATATGTGTTCATGATTAATGAGGGAAGCTTGCAGTTCATCTAAACTGAACTGACTCAAGTCTTTGCTCTCTTCTAGAGTCACAACAGGGGTATCAAATTTAGGAGGAAGACTCCTAAGTACCTTCTCAACAACTTTTTTGTCTTCTATGGTTTCACCGTGAGACTTAATCTGATTTATCGGACCAATGACATGGGTATAAAAGGAATCTACTATTTTTGAATCTTTCATTGACATAGTTTCAAAATCTTTTCTAAGAATCTACAGTTTTGCAGTATTTACTTGGTCCATACCCTGATAAGAGGTTTGTAATATGTTATGTGCTTCCTTGGATTTCTTTGTTGATCCATATTTAGAAGCGGAACGAACTGATTAACAAACTGAATACAATAAACACAGAGATATGAAGAATAAAAAAAATATCCAATGAACAATATCTTCTATTAAATAATGAAATAGACTGAAACTGTAAAATTGCAGAACTAAAACACTTGCTTGAATGGTGGTAGCTATCTTTGAGAAGAGATCTGGTTTCTATGTGCATCCATCCGAGCAGAATGCATTCAAATGAGGCTCCAGAGTTCTTTTTGATATTACTCATGAATTCCAAAACCCTAGAAATCCAAAAACCTAACCCTAGAAGGTAAAACGCCAAAAGTCATGTGGGCCCTATGGGTAAGTTGGTGTAATTTGGTACCTCAAATTCCAAGGGTCGTAACTTTTGCATACAACCTCTGTTTTAAGCGCGTGGTAGCCCATTGGAAAGGTCTTTCAGAGAACTACACATTTCGTCGTCACACTCTAACTTCATCTACAGTTTGATTGTGGTGAGCCAAAAAAACAACGTTTAGGTCCCCAAAACGGACCTAGAAGTACAACAAGATGTGATGACATGAAAATGTACAAAATAAGCCAGTTGGATTAGGCAAGAGGCCACCCGTTTCCACCTGGAGGATGTGTGGGGCTTCAGACAACCCCAGAAGTGTAGAACTCACAATTACAAAGCAATACAGAAGAATGTGTTGAACAAAAAATGGACACTAGGAGCTAGTTGGAATAGGTGGGTGGCCACCAATATCCACCTGGATCAATCATTCCCCCTTAGGAAGAAATGGTCTCCATTGTGTTGAGTTCCCCCATCAAGTGAGGTAACTTCTATTAGATTTGTCCCTTGGTGAGCCACTTTCCTTGGTGTAGGAGTTGCCCTGCCTTGACAACCCGATAAAGCTAGATCCATTGTTGGCGAGTGCCCTTGACCTATGTGTCCACTATATGATCAGTGGATGCTTGTTTTATGCAGTCATGGTCAAGCTCTATTGGCGTCATTTGTTTTGTGATCTTTGAGGTGTCTAATAATGGGGGAAATTATGGCTGAAGGAGGTCCACATTGAATACTGGATGCAGACCAAGGAAGGGTGGAGTGTTGAGCTCAAAATCATTGCTATCCACAGCCTTGGTGATAGTGTAAGTCCCATAACAAAGTGGGTGAAGCTTTCGATGGGGCCCAGTGAGATTCTCCTTCTGCAAATGTAACCAGACTTTATCGCCAACCTAAAACCGGTGTGGTACCCTATGTTTCTCATGGCGCTTCTTGTACTTAGCATTGGATTTTTGAAAAATCTCCTAGACCTATTGACATATGTGTTGAATCCGCTCAATGAATATGGTGGCTTTGCCAATCGTAGACTGATCAGGGGAAGAGTCTGTTTGTGCGGTGGCAAGAGGAAGTGCAACATCAATGGGTCCCAAGGGTTGGAATCCAACACCCACCTAAAATGGGCTATGGTCAGTGGAACTATGGAGAGCCATGTTGTAACTGTGTTGGACATATGGGAGACACTCTTCCCATGTACGTGGATGCTTAGAATTTTACATGCGCAAGATGTGCAAAATCATCTGATTGACGATTTATGTTTGGCCGTCAGTTTGGGGGTGGAAAATAGTGGATTTTGTGAGCTTGGTGTCCAATAGAGACCATAGACTGACCAAAAGGTGTTGAGGAAACTGTTGTCTCGGTCGAATAAGATGGTTTGTGGTATCCCAAAGTGGACCCACACTCGTTCTAAGAAGAGCTTGGCAGTATCTACCGCTATGACATTCTTCTTACAAGCTGTGAGGATGGCCATCTTCAAAAATTGATCAACAACCACAAACACGTAGTCATTTCCTTGCTTGGTGGATGACAAACCAGACATGTAGTCCATTGAGATGGATTCCCAAGGCTTCTCGAGAATAGGAAGAGGGGTGTATAAGCCTTGCTTCTTGATGGCGGACTTGGAAATGGCACAGCCAGTGCAAGATCTGATATATTTGTTGACGTCATGTTAAATTTTTTCCCAATAAAAAAAATTCTGAAGAACGAACACAATTTTCTCTATGCCAAAATGTCCTTCCACCCTATTGTAGTGGGCTTCAAAAATCATCTTTGCATGCTTTCTTGTAGGAACACGGAGATGGCCCAAGTGGCATAATATTATGTTATGAATGTGAAAAACAGTGACAGTTCTGCCTGTACCCAAGAGTTGATATGTGGTGGAAAAGTCTGGATCTTGCTAATAAAGTTGGCACCACTCTAATGCATCATGTCCATAGGAATGGAGCATAGTGGTGAGTGCATCCATAGGAAGGCGACTGGGGCAGTGAAAAACACAATTGGAGATACATGTCTTATACTTGATTTTGAGATGGAACTGTTGCAGGTAGGTGGACCACTTCTAATGGCAATTGTTCTGCAATTTCCCCTATGTATGGATGAACTATAGAGGCTTTTGATCAGTGTGTATGATCATCTCTTTCCCCATAATGTAATGTTTCCATTGACAACAGGATTTTACAATGGAATACATTTCCTTTTCATAGGTGGGGTATTTTCGAACAGTATCGGAGAGTGTCTCCCTATGGTATGACACTGGATGCTCATGATGTGTGAGAACTGCACCCATAGCATATTCAGATGCATTAGTCTCAATCTCGAATGGTTGTTGCATATCGGGCAAGGAGAGTATTGGATTTGAGCACAAGCGATGCTTCAGATCATTGAATGCTCGTTGTTGCTCCTTTCCCCACATGAACTTGGCCCCGCCACCTCCCTTGGTCACTTGGCTAAGGGCCCATGAAATAAGGGAGAATCCCAACATGAACCATCGGTAGAAGTTGGCTAGTCCCAAAAAGCTCTAAAGCTCGGCCAATGTGGTCAAGGCTGGCCAGTCACGGATGACTTGGATCTTAGCTGGATCAACATGTAACCCATGCTCATCAACAATGTAGCCCAAGTATTAGACCATGTTCATGCCAAAAGAGAATTTTTCCAAGTTGAAATAAAGCTTGTGGTGCTGGAGAGTGCTCAAAACTTGTTGAATATGCCGCATGTGCTCCTCCCACATTCTGTTGAAGATGAGGATGTCATCCAAATATACTACCACAAAGGAGTTGGTGAAGGGTCTCAATGCATCATCCATCAACCTCATGAAAGTGGTTGGTCCATTTGTTAATCCAAAGGGAATGACTATCCATTCATAGAGACCTTATTTAGACTTGAAGGTTCTCTTCCATACATCAGTTGGTTCGATGGGAACCTAGTGGTAGCCAGACTTTAGGTCAATCTTGCTGAATAAATTTGCCCCCTTGCATTTTTCAAGAAGGTCATCAATCCTGGGAATGGGGTAGCGGTTCCAGACTGTGATTTTGTTTAAGGCTCTGCAATCAATGTAGAGTCGCCAAGTTTCATCCTTCTTTTGCACAAGTACAATCGGGCTTCCGCAAGGGGAGGAATTATGCCTAATGTACCCCTTTTGAAGAATATCTTAGATCTGACGCCTGATTTCATCATTCTCCATTAGCGAGCATCGATATATTGTTCCATTAGGTAGAGGTGCGTCTAGGGTCAGATCAAATGGATGCCTGACTTGGCAATGTGTCAGTACCCCTGTAGGTGACGCGAATATGTCTATGTATTCTTCCACGATCCCATCCACTTGCTTATGTTGAAAAGAGAGGCATTGTGTAGAGGCCACAGATGTGGTACCGACCTTTTTCTTACTGTGAGCATGGATCAGAAAGAAAATGAACTTATCGGTCTTTGAAATGACCTTACTGCATTTCTTAGAAGAGATTAAAGAAATAGTAGCAGATGGTGCTACCTCTGGGATCCTGTACAATTTTCTACCCAAAGTGATAATAACACTGCAAGTTCTAGACTCATACACAACATGACACTTTCACAAATATGGTTTTCCTAAAAGAGCATCACAAAATTCAAGGGGAGAAATATCACATAGTACCTCATCTTTGAAAGGCTTCATGTCATAGCGAAGGCGACATTGTTGGCTGACACTGAGATCTCTTCCTTGGTGAAGCCATTCGATGGTGTAGGGTTGTGGGTGTGGTGTCATTGGCAGGTCTAGCCACTTGATGACCTCTGCTAAAATCAAGTTCTTCTAACTACCGTTTTCGACAATGAAATGAATCGGATCCCCCTTAACCCACATCTGTGAGTGAAAGAGGCGTTCCCCTTCCTCTGGTTCTTCTGGTTCGTTTGGTCAGAAATTGGTGGTAGCGATAGTTGCATTGGGTTCAACATCGATAATTCGCTTCCCTCCTTCAGGATTTGACTCAAAATCATAACCGACCTCTAACTCGAAATCCTTTAGCTCGGCCATGAGGGACTTCTTGGAGCGACATTCTTCGGTGTTGTGCCAAATAATTTTATGGTACTCACACCATTTAACCATGTCCTTCTTCGTCTTCTCATTTCCCTTCTTGTGTTGCATCTTGGAATGGTTGTCCTGAGGGTAGCAATATCGACTTGGTCCCTTTCTATGTGGGTTTGAGCTACCTTTTCTCTGCTTCGTTTGTGAGGGGTTTCCATATCCAAACTCTTGTCGTTTCTACTTAAATTTATGCTCGATCTTGACAGTGTATCTATACTCCCTGCCTAATGAGGCAATGTCCAAGAAATCCATTTCTGTTTGAATGTATCTATGCAAAGAGCCATGGTATTTGAGCACCAGATGACACTTAGATTCTTTGATACCCAATTTGGTGCATAGGGTATGGAAAATATTGGTGAAATCTGGTACTGTCTAGTCCCTTTCTTGACGTAGGGTGGTACATCTGGTGTACTGGTCCTCGTAGCTTCCAATAGGGTAGTATTTTTCTTTAATGGCATCCCAGAAGGAATCCCATGTAGAGGCTACTACAAACATTGTAGATTCCTCCACGGCTCTTTGCCCAGAGTAAGTATCCCACCAGTCTTTAACATGGGGAACGACCTTGAGGAGTGCAAAAGTGATATTTTCCCTATCGAAAAAATTGTGGACCGAAAAATATCCTTCGAGTAGATTCAACCATTTATCTACAACATCTGTATCTATCAGTCCTTCAAATAATGGAATATCAAAATTTACATGTACCTTGTGGTGTTCCAGAGTCTGTACTTAAGGCTTAGAAGTACAGTGTCTAGGCATCCGAAAGTGTGTAAAGGGTGGAGAAGAGGGAAACATCAACCTTCAACAAAGGAAACTAAGGAAGATTTCTACATTGGCATTGTCTAGCTTCCAACTGTTCCTGGATGGTTATATCCTGTTCAATCGCTGCCCATGAATGTTCGAGTTCAACCTGGGTAGTAGTTGTTTTAAGAATAGTGTCAAAAAGGTTTAAGGCAATGTGCGTTTGATTTGATAATCTAGGTTCGATATTAGGTTGTGTTGGTACAGGGACAATCATGAAGGAACAGTAAAATAAGAAAAACTTCAAAGAGAAATTAAGTGTTGTCTCAATTTGGTCGTATAAAAGAGAATTTACAGTTTCAGAAATAAAACGGGGTGAAAATCAAAGGCTTCTTCCCATGTACTAAGGGGATTGTCGGATGAATCTCACTCATAACTTCGAAGTAGTTTGGCGTTAAAACTTTAGTATCAAAGAGAGGATTGCGTGAAGTTGAGGGTTCAAAAGAACTCTTAGTCTTCAGTTGTGGGGTTTTAAGTTTGTAAACTGCAGCGGTTGGCTTAAGAGAGCCTCTCACCTTTAGAATCTTCTCGGGATCAACAACGGGTGTAATCTTCTTACCATATGGGTTTTGTCTGGTATTCCTTCGACCGGATGCCAGTTTATTACTTATGGAGTCACCAAGTGAAAGATTGAAAAGCCTTAAAAAGGTGTACTCTTTGTTCACTATCAAAGGGTAAAACTTTCAATGAAACACAAATGTCATTTTCCCAGGGAAAAAGGTTTCGTAACTCGGTCCCCAGCAACAGCGCCAGAAAGATGTTGTTCCAGATTCTGTACTTAAGGCTTAGAAGTATAGTGTCTAGGCATCCAAAAGTGTGTAAAGGGTGGAGAAGAGGGAAACGTCAACCTTCGGCAAAGGAAACTAAGGAAGATTTCTACATTGGCGTTGTCTAGCCTCCAACTGTTCCTGGATGGTTATATCCTGTTCAATCGTTGCCCATGAACATTTGATTTCAACCTGAGTAGTAGTTGTTTTAAGAATAGTGTTGAAAAGGTTTAAGGCAATGTGTGTTCGATTTGATAATCCAGGTTCGATATCAGGTTGTGTTGGTACAGGGACAGTCATGGAGGAACAGTAAAATAAGAAAAACTTCAAAGAGAAATTAAGTGTTGTCTCAATTTGGTCATATAAAAGAGAATTTATGGTTTTGGAAATAAAACGGGGTGAAAATCAAAGGCTCTTTCCCATAACTGAGTTATATATTAATAAAATGTATGAGGTGGGAGAAAAACATTTAGTTGTCTATGTTGTAAGGCTCCTATCAAGGGAGAATCTCATGTATAAACAGGAGAGGAAAACTATAAGGAAATAACCCGATGTAGCATAAAATATATGTAGAACTCTGAAAGTGTTAACTAGTCTTACACCTGCTAATAGCTGGTACAGAGGAAAAACAGTAAACAATTACAGAAAACCAAAATTCATTCGCTATAGTAGTGGTCATACTAAATTATAACGAAACATTCACCGGTTATGAATATGAAATGAAACGAAAATATGAGATACAAGAAAACAAACTCATAACACAGTCGTGACGGAATTGAGAATCTTCAGATTTGCTATGTATTAACTCTCAAAATGTAAAAAACTCTGTTACAATCGACACAAAAAGGTCCAGCCTTACAAATACAGTTTTACAAATAAGATAGAATCTCAATCGTTACAAAAGTTCGGTTATGATAGGGAGGAGAGAAATCACTCCATTTCTTCTACTCTGTCTTCACTTGGTGCCAGACATTTATCCTCGCGCATGCTCGGTACTGGTGACACATCTTTCAACCAGCTGAGATATCATCCTCGACGATTCTGCTTGACAGTTGGCTTCAAAAAAGTAACATTCTCAGGCTAACTGCGGCAGCCTGTCTTCCATCTGTTCGTCTATGATGTCGATAGTGCATAATTGTGTGCTTGGTTTAATCATACATTTGTCTATTTCGACTATGTCCTCCATAGTCACTTGGGAGATCTTGGCCGAATCTCTTTCCTCTTTTTCCTTTAGATCAAGCGATATTTTTGCCATATTCATTTGCATCAACGCCTCGACATTACCTTCGCTATCAATGCCTATCAGATCGCCATCTATAGAACTAAAGGCCTATTCTAAGGAATTTGTTACCCTTTTGGCTTGCAGCTTGCCTTCCATGATGCTGTGCTCCCATTCTTTTAATAGAATGTTTCCTCTGGTCTGCTCCGAAATGGTGAACCTAGGAGTACTTCCCGAACCCCTGTTGTTTATGCCTATCATAGCCTCTTGGAAGGCGACCCATGTTGCTCCAGCTTCCCTTTCTCTAGTAGATAAGTTCTCTGAAACCTGGTTGATTAGCAAACAGTTGTCCCGGATCGCTTCTACCTTGGCGAGTAAATTTTGTTGCACCGCAGAGACTCTGCTCCAAATATCCATCGCCTAGGATTTGAACATCCCGATGTTTATCATTCTTCTCTTGGCAATCTCCACCCTAGACTATAGTTGTTCGATCAAATCCTTTTGCTGTCTCGCTTGCATATGACCATCCCGGACCACTAGCTATGCTTGCTAGAGCTTAGTCTTGAGCAGCTCTATCTTGTTTTTATCGGCCAACATGGCCTGCTCTATTCCTATGCTCACCTAGTCTTTGGCAATCTCTGTTGCCATGGCTAGTCTAGCTTCAAGGGTCCTAATGAGGTGATTTTTTCATTTAAGATGGTTTTTCAAAAGCCCGACTAAAAATTGATTCGCAGAGGCATATGCTCCTAATGTCCCTGCTATATTAGTCGTGAATTGTTCATTCTTCTTGTCCTTCCCATCGGTTATGACTTTGTATTTATTGGTTGTTGACTCTCCTTCCTGATAGAATTCCCTCTTTACCATTGCCTTTCTCTTCTTATCAAAAAAGAACTCATTCATATGGAGCTCTTCTACCCTTATAGGCCTCAACTCTTCATTGAAGATCCACCCTGCGTCAATATTTCCTTGAGTTGACTACAAGGGAGTGACTGATATGATAGGTTCTCCAACCTGCTTTGCTGATTTTCCCGGAGTAGTAATTGGACTCTGCTTCTTCGAATGGTCGGGAGTCTTTATTTCTGCTTTCGGACTCTTGGTTTTCTATCCTTCGTCCTGGTGTTTTTCTTGATCGGGATTCGCATCCTTAGAGCCTTCGACCTCTCTTTGTTTCACTTCCTCCGTACTCGTACTCGGTGTTCTTGGAATTTAATAACATTGTCTCTTTCCTTGGGTGCCAAGGTTTGTATCTGAGTTAGGATCTCGGCATAGGACCTTGTGCCTCGGAAAATGTCGTCCGAGGGTGAATTTTCGCGCTCAAATATTTTGAGCCCACAACTGGCCAAATGATTGCTCACGACCCTTTGCAGATTGTTCTTCTTGTATTCAATGAGGACCAAATTTAGGTCTTCCAAGGCTGCTGCCTCAGCTTTGGCATGCCTGAAATCTAATAAAGAATAAGAATTTAAGTGAACAGGAAAAGGTGGTCATACCTTCTTTGAGTATCCCTTAAGCTCCTTGCTTATACCACGGATTATTGTTTGTCTGGCAACCTCATGACAAGCTAGCTTGTTGGGAATGAACAATGGCAATGCATGCAGGGGAACAGAAGCCCCGAAAACTCTGAGGTATGAAAATTCAACCTCTACATACCAGTCTGCTATACTGCTCAGATTTGTTACTATATTTTCCGAGATCCTGGGTGGCAGGTGACCGAAAATAGTGACATGCAGAGGCACCATCACCCAGTTGAAGATTTCGTATATGAAATTTGCCGCTTTGTTTTCCCATAATTTTGAATGATAGACATGTATGGGCTCATCTTCTTCTAGAGTCCAACTCCATCTCATTAAGGAAAATGGTGTCAAAAAACAAACGACGTCCATAATGTATGCAGACATGAAAAATGAAGATGCCTTCCCACTCTCTTTCTGCGCTCGATACTCTGTGACCCGACTGGTCAAGCTATCGGACAACATTTTCACCCAATGGAAGGAACTGCCTTCAGTGACCCGAAATATTAGAGGCACCCACGGAAGGAAAAAATGTGAGGTGTCCTCTCTCCTGTATAAACTGCATGTCATCATGGCTACATACTTGTAATGCGGTTCTAAGGAAGCGATTGAATATATGCCGTGGCTATCAGCCTTGAACTTCGAGGCGTGCGAAACCCAATCTCTTATTAAACTGGACATGGTTTTATCATACTGTACACATTCCTTTTTCTTGAACTTGTCCAAGAATTTGGCACCATATGTATATTCGGATGTTGTAGGCAGCTTATACATGGCTTGCAGATGTTCGGGCCTAAAAGTCTCGATGGTAACTTTCTGCTCATTCATGATGGTTCTGCTCGATATTTCCACATGGTCTAATGCCCATCAGACCATGTCATAATATGGAAGAAATCGTGGCCTGGCTGCTACTTTATGCATTCTGGATTGAATGACGATCTTGTACTTGGTGGTTATGTCATATTTTTCATTGTCGCTGGAGTCATCGAAATAATCCACCAATTCGGCCTGCAGAACATCTGAAACAAACAACCAATTTGGGACCGAGTCGATACTTCGAGACGAAGTATCAGCAACGTTGTCCGAGCCTTGTCCCGAAACCTCAACACTGGCTTTGGATGTTTTTCGCGAAGCCATGGCTAGAGATTGCGCTTTAGCTCTTCTGCGATAGAAATACGTATACATACAGAAGTCATCTTGCTCAGAGATAATGTGCTCTGCGTAATATTAAAATGTATTTGTTATAATGAACCACAACTCTTATATATATTCGAAAACTTGGTACCTTTTAGAACAATTCTTTCAAATCATGTTTAGAAATAAATTTTGCCATAAAAATCCAATCTTATATTCCTCGATTTGCCCTATTTCCTCATTAATGTCATAAATTTTGGCGGTTTAAAATGTCAGTTGGCATATGGAAAGAATAAGGCTACCTCGTAAATCATGCAGGCATCGAAACACGGGATATGTATTGATTTAGATTAATTAATCCGGTTTTACCAACGTTAATCAATGTTTCGGTACTCGTTATATCGGGGATTTTACTTTAACACTTTGAACCTCTAACACCTGAGATTGCGATGATTGACTTTGGTTAATAAAACATAATCATGATTAGGGGCTCAATTAATTTCGTTAGTATTTATATTTCCTCGTGTCATGGCTCGGAGCTTCGAAGGTAAGTTTCTGGGAAGTTTGCATGCCAAGGTGCGAAACCGTGAGATCGCGATAACATGATTTAATTAAAAGGGAAAATAAACTTGGATTAAGTGATTAATTAATTATGTTCATACCATTATCATGATCTCGTGAGTCGGGGTTTATATAGTATAACTTTTAAAAAAGAAAATGTCGAGTGGCGAATTGCCGACAGAACGTTACCATGGTTTAGCTTTTACTTTTTACCTTGACACGGGTTACTAAAATAAGGACTTTTTGTTCTCATATATCGAGGCTACGACAATAAATATTTTGGTTTGGTGAATGTCGAGGTGTGAAAACCCGATGACGTTTAATCATGGTTTAGGGAAAACTTTACTCTCGTTACTGCCATGGGTAAAAAATTAAAACGATTTCATCATTTCGTAGCTCGGGACATGTGAACTACATGACTTATAGTATTCGACCTACGAGATCCCGAGGTAGAACAAAAGAAGAAACATTTTTACGAAAGGTAGGACTCGTCTCGAGAGTACAATAATCATCGTTGCTCCCGTGATAAAGCTTCAAAGATCTTGAAACTACAAAGGGAAAATATGAAAACCATTTTTCGATTTCGAGCATTAAGAATGAAATTTGTGACGGGCTAGAAAAACAAAGGCGGCTCCAAGACCTTGAAGGGGGTTTCATGGCCACTTGATGAAGTTGCTTCTTCTGTGGGCAGTCGTCAAAGGATCTACATGAAGTTGTTCATCATTTCATTCCTTTGTCACATGAGGGCTTCCTCAAGAAACATTTTAATAATATCTATTGTTCCATCATCTTTATTTTCGTCCCCCATGGGTTTTTGTCGGGATCGATGTGGTCAATCTTGTAATGGCTCGATTGTTTCAAGTCCCAACTTCTTGTACCCAGATCTTGTCAGGGACATGCACGAAGAAAAATAAATGAAGAGAAGACCGCTCTGATACCACTGATCCAGATTTAGGAGTGGAACGAACTGATTAAAAAATTGAATACAATAAACACAGAGGTATGAAGAATAACACAAATATCCAATGAACAATATCTTCTATTAAATAATAAAATATGTTGAAACTATAAAACTGTAGAACTGAAACACTTACTCGAATGGTGGTAGCTATCTCTGAGAAGATATGTGGCTGCTATGTGCATCTGTCTGAGCAGAATGGATTCTAATGAGGCTCCAAAGGCCTTTTTGATATTACTCATGAATGCCAAAACCCTATACATCCAAAAACCTAACCCTAGAAGGTGAAACACCAAAATCCATGTGGGCCCTATGGGTAAGTTGGTGTAATTTGGTACCTCAACTTCCAAGGGTCGTAACTTTTGCATACGACCTCCATTTTAGGCACGTGATAGCCTATTGGAAAGGTATTTCATAGAGATACACATTCTTCTATCAAACTTTGACTCAATCTAAGTTTGATTGTGGTGGGCCAAAAAAACAATGTTTAGGGCCCCAAAATAGCCCTGGAAGTACAACTAGATGTGATGACATGAAAACATACAAAATAAGCCAATTGGATTAGGTGAGAGGCCACCTGTATCCACCTGGAGGATGTGTGGGGCTTTAGATAGCCCCAGAAGTGTAGAAATCACAATTACAAAGAAGTACAGAAGAACGTGTTGAAAAAAAAATGGACACGAGGAGCCAATTGGAATAGGTGGGTGGCCACCAATATCCACCTGGATCATTTGTTGATGCAACTCTTGGAAGTATGCTCCCATGCATGGATTGATGTATGTAAAACAATGTCTTTCCATCTTTGTTTCTTTGATCTTTAAAGACATCTTTCTCAGCTTGTGTGAGGGCATTGTATGTTTCCTGATCTATTGGTTCCACATAACCATTCTTGACTATTTCCCATACATGTTGACCTCGGAACAACGCCTTCATGATCAAGAAACACATCTCATAATTCTTACGTGTAAAAGTGGGTGGTTGCAGATTTGAGGTAGAAGCTATATTTCACTTTCAACAGAGTTTCTACTCTTGAACTTATTCTGATAGAACCAGCCCTGATACTAGATCTTGGATCCTTGAGATGCAATGTGTGGCTCGATGCCAGATCTCGTATTGACGTGCATGAAGTCTACTCTGCGCAACACAATTTCAAATACTGCGCACCAAACAGACTACACGACAGAGTTCTCAAGACCACTACGCAGTGCACAAATTGCTCAGTTTGTTGCGCATTGTGAATACACACACTTAATGAAATGATTTATCAATGTGGAATAACAAAGTGTTATGCTTAACACATAAACTCATAAATAAGACAGAAACTTGTCAATACACAAAATGTTTGATATTAATGAACTTCGGTGCAGTGAGTGAATACAAAATACAATGACAGAGATGAGCTTTGGCTCCAATGACTTCTTACAA
>ML779041.1:830436-844731 GCA_009831015.1 Picea engelmannii
CACGGCGGGAGTGCTAATAGGCTGTGGCAGGGCTGCTGACACACCTCTCCCTCAATCTCTCTGGAACTCGTGTGTGGCCCCTTTACTCCATATGTGAGTCTGGTCGGCAAGCTATCGTCAGCCTCCATCATCAACCATCATGTTAGATCATGTCAACAACATATCATGAAATCAATAGCATATCATCAAAACCACACAATATCACTGTAAATGAAAAAAACTCAAATAGCCCACTCCCTGACTCAATCTGGAGTCCAAGGGAGTTCCACCGATGCCTCTGCATCCTCAAGGTCTGAAACTCTGCACACTCAATGAAACTGAGTCAATAGCACCTGTATATAGCAATAGTAAAACATCCTGTCATCAATCATGATGCATCATCATCAAGGTTAAGTGGTTCATCATCATAAAAATCCAGATCACTTGCGAGCAAGTGTCCTCAAATAATAAGTTTTGTCAGTGTGCCAGAGAGGGATGTTACAAACTATAAAGCTTCTAAGAATTCCTTGCCTATGATACTACTCCGTATTCCAGAGAATTTCGAGCTATCTTTGGCCACTGTGGCTAGCTTCTTTTTATAATCAGAAAGTGTCATTAACTTTTCATTTATGACCATTAAGCCAGGGAGGCCTTTCTTCTACAGAGCTTCAATTTTGCTGAAATTTTTTTTCACTCCTATGTCTATAGTCTGGACTTTTTCCTCCAGCTGTAGCATCAGTCCTCTTTTGGTCAGGACCCTCTTGACCTTGAGGATGGTTTATGTCCTATCTTCAATTTTCAAATCCTCTAACTCTTCTCTGGTTTTTGAATTTAGGAATTTAATGATCTCAATGGCTTCTGTGGGAATCTCTCCCAGTTCTCCTCTTATTTTCTCAATAGTCTGCTTGCTTCTTTTCACTAGTTCGTTTTGCTTGAACATGATTTGTACCATAGGCCATATTTCATTTACGGACTTGGTGATATCCATCCAGACACTTTCCTTGACCTTGGCAAGTGTTTTTCCTGCCACTCTTTGCTTTTGAAGCTGTTGCAATTCCTGTTTGATCTTGTCTGATGTTTGTTTCTCCTTGGAGTAGCTAGTTTGGTAAGAAGACTTGAGTTCCTAAAGGTTCTCAACCTCCTTTTTAAGTCTGCTAATCTCTGTCTCTTGCAAGTTCATCTCCTCCATGGATTTTTCCAGTTCTACTGTCTTCTCCAGAGCCATTAGTGGAGTTGTTGAGGGAATTTCTACTAAGGGGATTCCTGGTGCAAATGTTGTGCTTACTCCTGTGAGTTGAACTGCGCTCAATGGAATAACTTCCATAGGCTTTGATTGTTCCTTCTCTTTCACTAACCTTTCCAATTCTGCTTCCATCTCTTTCAACTGTGCATTCTGCTCCATGATCAACTTGAGCATCTCATCCTTTTCCCCTTCTGTCTCGGCTATCTCTTTTGCTTGTGCATCTTCCGTTGGTGGCATTTTCAATTGTTTCCTCAGAGATGCTATATCAGAATTTTTCTTTTTTAGCATCTCCTCGACTGCTTTCACATTCGAGGGGTCATACCCGATCTTGAGGACCAATTCTTCCAATGTCTTAATTCTGTTATCCTTTGCAAAGGATGATATATTTTCTAATTTCAGCTGAATCTGAACATTACTCAGAGATACCTGCAATTTAACAACCATAGTAGAGGCATTTTCCAATGTGGAGAAAACCATTTCTCCAGTTTTCCTATGTAGATCCATCTGATCAGCGGGATGCACATCTCTAGTATGAAACTCGAATGTCACTCTTTTGTAATCAGTGATGGCTTTCGGGTCCGGCACCTGTGCCTGCAGAAAATCCATGTGCATTCTACCCTTCTCTGTATCGAATGAAGACAATAGTCTGTGCTGTGTCGTTGATGTCTATTTCCAAAACTGAGCATAAGTACTATTGGTCAGCGTCTAATTTTTCTTTTTGATCAGGTCATACTTCTAAAAAACACTCAACTTTGGTCCTACTTTACTCGGCTGTTCGACTAGTGGAGTATTCGTGGGATTCTTAGGAAAAACTGTAGACATGATCTGCTTGTTGCTTGTGCTAAGAAGTGACCGATCATCTTTCATAGTTGCAGTGGATTGGATTTCCTTTTCACCAGTCATGTCAGGTGTATGACTGGTTTTTGGCCTTTTGGTGTGTAATTGGAAATCTTCAGTCGAGACTTCGATGACGGAAGGTGAAGTATCCTTTCTGGGTATTTTCTCCTTGGGAACCTGTGGTGTAGTAGTTTGTGAGATGATGACCGGAGGGTCCTACTGCTCTATCTTGACCATAGTGTTCGGCTCCCATTCAGTTTGATTTGCGAACTTTTCTATCTCAGGCTTGGGTGTATGAACATATGGAACATTTTTATTTTTAACCCTCATCTCAGAAATTATCCCGCATGGATCATAGTGCCATATGAAACTAACCTAAACTTCATTTCTTTCAAAACTCTGTCTGCTTCCTCCCCTGCGCCTCAGCTATTACAGATGAAAGACCCTATTTTCCCTTTAATTCTAAGCTATTGTTTCTTTTTCAGAGACACAAAATGTATGTCATCTGAGTTAATCATTTTCCTTATGTACTCCAAGGCAAATAACCTCATGGGTAGATACTTGGGAAAATTGTATGGAGCCAACTCGCATCCATATACTCTAATCTCAGTGTGGTTTTGGTAAAGATACCAGTCTCCAGTTTTTGCAAGGTCTGAGAGGCGTAAAATCCTATGAATCTTTTCATTTATTCTTGGTTCAGGTCTGCCACTGAGCATGCTCACCATTGGATGGTAGAACTGCTCGATAAACTATTTGAAATTGAACTCTGTTGAATTTTTTCTGTGTAGTGAAGTCCAAGTTGTTACCGTCTGCGGTCTCCCGTCCTTGTCCATTTTCTGCATTGAAAAGGAGAACTTGTCCTCTTGAAAGAAAGTGAACATGTAGGCCAGTATTGAGGAATACCAGAACATGTCTTCTAAGGAGAAATTTGAGAACTGCTCGTGAATACTGTCTGCCAGGAAAGTGTTGTAGTCGAACTGAGTGGTGGGTCTTTCTTTTGTGGAGAAGATGGACAAAAAACCCAATATGGGTTCATCCACCCATTGGTCGGAAAAATAACCAAGCAGAGCATAGAGCAACGAAATGACTTGGTTTCCCTTCTCCGAGAAAAAGGAGGAAGGGTATAGGGGATTTTTCTTGGGGAGTTGAGCAGCCTGAGGGAGGAAAAGCTCGAAAATCTGGGCTTTCTGAGGGAATGATAGTTTCTGGTACAGCTCTGTGATGACTTCGAGATTGAAAAGGGGAGGCAGATTCAGTTCTGGGTATCTGCATCATCTGATCAATGGCCTCTAGTGTGAGGAAGAAAAGAGTTTCTCTTGATGAAGATATTATGGCTCTCTGGTCGGGGAGGTAATGAGCTTGGCATTTGAGGGAAAACTCAGGGAAATGGTGAACCTGGGGGAAAAGATACAGAGGAAGGTTGGACTCCCAGAGCCCAATTTCATCGCTATAATCTAAGAAAATATCTTTGAGCCATGACTGCAAATCCGTGAAGTCAAATTCGCACCTGGTGTCTGCGATTAAATGATCTTTGTCGGCCAAATGGATCCTGTCGAGATCAATAGGAGGTGGGAGGAAAGGATTTTCCTCGGCTTCTTCTTTCTTGGATTTTGGCACCATCACTGTGAAAATACCTGCAATTCAAACAAAGTGTTAGTGGGGATGACTATGGTTTGGGACGGCTGACTGAAATGGAGATAAAATCGGGATAAAATATCTGGTGCGGGGACAAAGTAAGCAATGGGAGAATGAAAGAAGAGAGTATTTTTGAGCAAACGGGTACCCGTTGGGCGCGGGGGACAGATCAACAGGCTAATGGATAAGTTAGCCTATAATAAATGGCCAACGGGTCTTTTGAAGCGTGAGATGGTAGGTAACAATAAATGACGAATACGACCGGGTGACATGGAGGGTGTTGATTGGGGAAACGACCATGGTGAAGGGACTTATAAAGGGTGAACAGAGGAAATGGACTGACAGAGTAATGAGAAGTGACCCTTAGGGGAAAATAATGGAAAATAATGTCATGAGGAGACGGGGGGTATGTCATAAAAAGGTAAGTGGTACGTGGAAGGAGTCTAGAGCAATGGATTCTTGCCACGTAGAGAAGAGGTCCTGCCAGAAAACCACCCCATTCTGGACCCCCCCTCCCATCGTTAAAAGCAGACCGGTCAAGGGGGTCCGAAAAATACCATCATCCGTCCATCGGTGCGCCTACTGCTGGACCATAGATCTGAGCGCAATGTTTAACCAACATTCCAGACCCCCCCCCCCCACCATTAAAAGAAGAACGGTCAGGGGGGTCCAGAATTCAATCTCAACCATGGATCTAGGCGTCGACGCCTTAGCCATTCAAATGCGCGCCTTTTTTATACATGATTTCAGACACCCCCCCCCCCCTACCATTAAAGGTAGAACGTTAGGGGGGGTCCAGAAAAACTTATCAACCGTAGATCTGAGCACCAACACCTCAGTCGTTCATCTATGCGTTGTCTTTAATCTGTGAGTGAAAACTCATATTTGCTCTGAAAACTTAGGATAAGCACTTTAAGTGGGTTTGTCCAAGCTTTCCCTGTTTTTATCACCATGGGGTTAGAAATTCAACTTTCAAACATCAAAGATAGGGTTCAACATCGATCATCATGCCTGTTTTATTGAGAAAAAGCAAACTACCCTATGCTCTAACCTAATTACCTATAACATTTAGCCCAGATTAAACTATTGGACTAAGAAATTACTCTATCCTGGGGTTATTTGACCAAGATTAGGCAGTTTGGTCAAATTTATTCACTTGCTATCCTAATTTGCTTGGCTAAGATTAAACAGTTTAGCCAAGCTTAGTCACCACTCCTATCGACATAAATTTAAAGGGACTTGGCCATGCTTAAACTGTATGGACCAAGTCATTGTTATTGCATGGGGCTCTATTTAAATTTCTTTTATGCCCTCTTTTTTTCTTTTTCTTTCTTTTCTTTTTTCTTTTTCTTTCTTTTATTTTTTCTTTTTCTTTCTTTTCTTTCTTTTTTTCTTTTTCTCAATTTATTTACAGAATGGAAAATCATTTGACAAACAAAACACTAAAGTGATAACATTTCAGTCACCAGTTGATCCTATAAATTATAGGGTTATAACAGATCCAATAAGGAAACCTCAACAACAGAAGCAATGGTGGTCAAAGGTTGATCTACAAAAAGAGAGAAAAAATAGAGGGGTACATCAAGGTCTAAGTCAAAAGGAAAGAAAAGTAAGCATAAATGTTGGTTCTGAGGAAAATCTGGGCATCTCAAGAAGTATTGATGGAAAAGACAAAATGCATCCAAGGAAGACTCCACAAAAGAATCAAAGGAAGCTAATGTAGTTGAAACAAGTTCAGGTTCCAATTCAAGTATGGTTGATGAGGTATTGTCTACTTGTGATGTTTCACATCAACATCAGCACTGGTTATTAGATTCCGGTGCATTCATCCACATGTGTCTTCATAGAAATTGGTTCTCAACTTACCAATCTATTGATGATGTTGTTGTTTTTATGGGAAATTATTTTTCTTGTAAAATTGTTGGAGTTGGTAGCGTCTAGATTAAAATGCATGATGGTTCTATAAGAACATTAACATATGTAAGACATGTACTCGAACTAAGAAAGAACTTGATATCTTTGGGAGTTCTAGATTATGTTGGTTACAGGTGTACAACTCAAGGTGGAGTATTGAAGGTGTCCAAAGGAATCTTAGTAGTCATGAAGGCAAAGAGGATCGGGAACCTTTATCAACTTGAAGGAAGGAAAAAAGTAAATCAAGCAGTGGTAGCATCTGAAGATGCAAGTGACTCTGTTTGTTTATGGTATCATTGTTTGGGTCATATGAGCAAGAAAGGGCTTAAGGTACTATTTGATCGTAAGTCACTTCCAATTTTGAAGTTTCTCAATTTGAATTTCTGCAAGTATTGTGTTTTTGGAAAACAGTGTAGATAGAAGTTTAAAACAAGAAGGCATATAAGAAAAGGTATCATTGATTACATTCATTCAAATTTTTGGGGACCATCCCCTAGAGTTTCTTTTGGAGGATCATCATATTATGTGACATTTATAGATGATTACTCTAGAAAGGTTTGGTTCTATTTACTTAAAAGAAAAGTTGATGTATTTAATACTTTTAAGAAATTCAAAGCTTTGGTTGAAAAGAGAACTGACAGGTCAATCAAGTGTTTAAGGACAGATAATGGAGGTGAGTTCACATCTGTGGAATTTGAGAACTATTTCAAGGAAGATGGGATCGAAAGACATAAGACCACGGTTTACACTCCTCAGCAGAATGGTGTTGTTGAATGCATGAATGGGACTCTTTTAGAGAGACCAAGGAGCATGCTCAGTAATTCCAAGATGCAACATGAATTGTGGACAGAATCAGTTCTTAGAGCATGCTATCCGATAAATCGGTCACCATCAACTGCAATAAACTGTAAGATTCTAGAAGAGGTATGGACATGTCATTCGTGTGATTTTTCAAATCTGAGAATATTTGGTTGTGATGCTTATGCTCTTATTTCTAAAGATCATTGTTCTAAGTTAGATACTAGATCAGAGAAATATGGCTTTGTTGGTTATGGTGATGGAGTTAAGGGGTACAGACTATGGGATCCTACTTCCCACAAACTCATCATAAGCAGAGATGTATTATTTGATGAATCCTCACTCTTAAAATCAGAATTGGTAGATGTTGAAGTGAGACAAGAAAAGGTACCACAAGTTCAACAAATTCAGTTGGAAACTCAACCATCTTCAGAAAGGAGGAGCATGAAGAAGTTCCAGAAGAAGAAGATGAAGATGCAGAAAATATCCAAGAAACCGAGGATATACCTCAACCATCTCTGAGCAGATCTTCACGGGTCAAGAATCCTCCTACAAGGTATGATGATTATGTTTCATCTGTGGATTTAGTCTCTATTGATGGAGAACCTAGTTGTTTTCAGGAAGAAATTAAGGTATCTAAAAGTGCTCAATGGAAGAAACATATGTAAGAAGAAATAGATGCCTTAGTGAGGAATAAAACATGGGACCTGATAGAACTTCTAAAGGACAGGAAGGTTGTCGGTTGCAAGTGGGTCTACAAACTGAAAAGGGGTGTTGATAATAATGTCGAAAGGTATAAAGCAATACTGGTAGCAAAATGGTATTCTCAAAAGGAAGGTATCGATTTTCATGAGATATTTTCACCAGTTATGAAGCTTGTTTCAATTCGTGTTTTGTTCTCACTAGTTTCTTTACTTGATCTTGAGTTAGAGAAACTAGATGTTAAAACAATGTTTCTACATGGAGATTTAGATGAGGATATATATATATGGAACAACCAAAAGGGTTTGTTCAGGATCACAATAAGAGGTTTGTCTACAAACTCAATAATTCATTGTATGGCCTGAGACAGTCTCCCGGGCAATGGTACAAGAAGTTTGATTCCTTCATGGTGAGCCTAAATTTTACAAGAAGTGAATATGATCATTGTGTTTACTTTGAAATGTTGGAAAATGGCATGTTCATTATTTTGGTGTTATATGTTGACGATATGCTTCTGGCAAGCAAAAGCATGGTTGATATCAACAGGTTAAAGGCTCAGTTGGCTAGGGCATTTGATATGAAGGATCTAGGAGTAACAAAACAAATCTTAGGTATGGAGATACACAGAGATAGGAAAAATGGTAAGTTGTGGTTATCACAATAGAAGTATGTGGAGAAAATACTTATGATATTCGGTATGAATAATGTGAAACTCATACATATCCATTTAGCTTCCCATTTCAATCTTTCTTCAGGTTTATGTCCTAGTAATGACGAAGAAAAGGATTATATGTCTTGTGTACCATATGTTAATGCAGTGGGAAGTTTGATGTATGCGATGGTGAGTACCAGACCAGATATTTCACATGCAGTTGGTGTTGTGAATAGATACATGGAAAATCTAGGAAAAGAGCATTGGGAAGCAGTGAAATGGGTGCTTCGATATCTTAGAGGCACACACAGTTATTCTATCACCTATGATGGTTCTAGAGATTTAGTTTGCGGTTATGTAGATTCAGATTTTGCAGGTGACTTGGACAAAAGGAGATCCACTTCAGGATATGTATTTACTCTTGCAGGAGGACCTATTAGTTGGATGTCAAAGCTTCAAAACGTATTCGCTTTATCCACTACTGAGGCAGAGTATATGGTTGCTTCACATGCATGAAAGGAGACAATTTGATTACAGGGTTTGTTGGGTGAGTTTGGAAGGATGCAAGACAAGGTGAAAGTGTTTTGCGATAGTCAAAGTGCTATTCATTTGGCTATAAATCCAGCTTATCATTGTAAGATGGAGCATATTTATGTTAAGTACCATTTTGTAAGACAGGTTGTTGATGAAGTTGGAGTGGCTCTGGAAAAGGTCCATACAAAAGTGAATTCTGCAGACATTTTTACGAAACCAATTTTGTTAGGGAAGCTACGGTGGTGTTTGGCTTCTCTTGGCTTGCAGAAAAGGTGATGAATTAATTAAGGGCATGATATATCAGGTAAATTGTTATCAAGGTGGAGATTGTTGGAAACATGCCAACTAATTTCCTCATGCGGTCACATGCACATGCGCATGCATGCAACCTATTTATGAATTGCTCGTGTAACTATGTGATCTATTCATGATCGGTTTGTATAACTGAGTGATAAATGTTATATATGTGAGCATACCCATAGAGTTGGATTACAATGCGAGATAGAGAGAAGAGTGTGTGTGAGGAGAGGATGATTGTATGCCTATGAAGGTTATTGCAATTCTCCCTTGAATAATAAGAAAATTGATAATCATTGCCCGTGGTTTTTTCCCTCATTGGGTTTCCACATAAATCACTGTGTCAATTTGTGAGATTGTTGTGCTTGGTTTAATGTATGTTTGATCTTACTTATTTATACTATGTTTAATGCTATGTTTTTCTTTTGTTGCCTAACGCTCCCTACCTATTTTATAAAATGATTCATATTTTAATTTTCAACATGTAAATTTAAATTCCAAATGAAAAAGTGTTTACACTTGAGTAGTAACATCTTTGTATATCAAATTCCCTTTTCTCATCATCAAAGGATGTGGCAATTCAATCCAATTTGATGTCCAAATAAATTGTGATCTTCAAGTTTTTTTATTATACTACAAATATTTATTTTTCCACGCTCTTTTCATTGATTGCAAGTCATTAGCTTACCTGACAGAGACGTTGTATATATATATATATATATATATATATATATATATATACTCGATGTCCAAATAAACTTATTGCATTTGTCGATGTTGTCATGTTATATATATATATATATATATATGAATAAATAAAATGTAAATGGTTGATTCTCATTTATGTAGTTTTAGTTAAGGTGGCTTATATGGTTTGTGGATGTACTTCTATTTTTTTTCGTTCATTAAAACATAATACAAATACATATAAACCTACTAAATAAATTAACATAATTATTTAGTTTAAATGTTTTATTTTTTTATTTTTATTTGTTTTTTTTTTCAACTATTTTTCACCAAAATTTTATTAAAAATTCAAAAAATGTAGATTTCAATAGTTGAGATCATATATTTCAATTGTCCTGAATTTTAAACTACACTAGAAGAAGAGATTGTATACACAAGAAGTACAATTATAATCCATGTATCATCCTAATGATCTTAATGTTTGTAAAAATTTTGCAAAATTCAAGATCAATTCAAATTATAAAGAATTCAATCAAAATCGTGAAGTGGGAGTTGGTAGGTCTTTTATGGAATATATTAATAGACTCATCTTTAGAATTTTGTTATTTTTTTAAAGGTTTTTACATTTTTGGATTGTATTTTCATTTTTTTGAAATAGAAGTTTTATGCACATTTAAAATCAATTTAAGAATTCAATCAAAATTCTAAAGTTGCAGTGGGCAGATTTTTTTATGGAATATATCTTAATAGACTCATGTCTAACAACTTACTATTTTTATATAAACTTTTGGATCTTTGGATTATATCTTCATTTTTCTAAAATAAAACGAAAAAAATACTCAAATTTCAATAATCATACAAACATTACTAAAAATTAAATAACTTTCTAAACAATTTAGTAATCTTAATTAAAGAAGTAATAGTAATAACTTTTGCTCACTCATTTATACGATATACCATACTTCACATTCATTGGATGGATAAACCTTTTATAAACATTTCTACTACTAACAATATGTTTTAAAATAATTTTAAAACAAATTCCAAACCTTAAATTGCATGTTTAATGTTCTTTTAGTAATAGTTTCAAACAAATTCCAAACCTTAAATTGCATGTTTAATGTTCTTTTAGTAATAGTTTCAAGATTGAAATACTCTTTAAATTTTTTTATAATAATTTAAGATTTTCAAAACTTTATGATTTTCAAAACTTTATAATTAAAAATTATGTTAATTTTTAATGACCATTTAAAATTTATTTTTTTTAATATTTTTTAATAACCATTTGAATTTGAATAGAGATGAAATTTACTAAAATTTCGAAATATTCTTAATCAAATGAAAAATGAGTTTGCTTAACTTTAAACTAAAATTTTATGTTAATTACAAAACCAATCTTTATGGATACATCTTTTTTCAAAACTTCATTTAAATCATGAAACTTTATAGGATGGATGAGCCATATTTTTTTTAGGGTTGGTAGCTATGTTTTACAATTGAATATAGTTTAATATTGTGAATGATGATTGTATTGGTAAGTCTTTAAAATTTAGGATAAGATTAGCATGAATGGAAATCCTAAAAATAACCTATTAATTTATTATAGTGTCACAAAAATTTCAATGATACAATTTAGCAATAGTATGTGAAAAGTCAATTTAATCTTAAAATCTTAAGTTTTAAGAATTTTTTACATGGTATTCTTTTAATGATCTTTCACATTGTCTTTTTTGTGAAGAGGATCTTTTTCACATTGTCTTTTTTTGTGAAGAAGATCTTCTTCATATTGAATTTTTTGTATTTGTAATTTTCTTTAATTTTAATTTTAGTTTATTGTAATATGAATTTAATGAGCGTTACTTCCCAAACTTACATCTTATGTGGTAAATCTTGAAAATACAAGTGCAATCTTAGGGGTAATGAAGAAGAGCTACACACTCTTATCATAGTAGCTCATTCACTTTCTTTAGGCCAACTCTCCTCTAGCACAAAGGGGGGCTTTCCTAGGAAAGTATATGATAAACTTTAGAGAATCAATGGATCGATAGACCGAGACTAATGCCTATCCAACTTTGGAAAAATTGAGTCAAGGTATTGGTCTTAGAGGGTTGTTTTCTATTGATGATTAAGGAAACATAGAGCTTCTATAACATGTTATAATAAGCCTTAATTTGAAGTTTACAATTGCAGAAAAATAACTATGAGTCTCCATTTAAGGTGATCATCTTAGACAAATAATTGAAATAAGGATGTGGTAGACTTACTATGAGATAAAAAAAAATTGCAACAACTCTTATTGATATGATAGCTGCAAAATTGATATATTGAGAAATAAAACAACAAAGGAACATGAGAGGGGGGGACCCACACCTAATCCCTTCCAATGGAGTAGAATTACTCTTCATATATGGCCCTTAAAACAATTTTTGCAAATACTTTTCAGCAACAATATTCAAAAAATTGGGATGAAAACATGATGTCTCATATTACAAGAAATAACCCTTAACTTTTCATTTCATTCGCAAGATATTCAACTAATATCTTGGAGGAAATCTCCTCGCAAATCCAACCATGACTAACAATGGAGAGAGGAAATCCTTATATAGAGTTGAGTTCAATCTTCGTTACACTAAAATAATAATTGAGTAAACTCTAGATCTATGATATCTCCTAGCAAGAATAATAAAAATCCATGCACAAGTCTCCTCGAGGGGAGCACTTCTCTAGAAATGAATAAATTATGAAACAAAAAGATTTGAATGCCACTTTTCCTCATCTTGTGCAAGGAGTCCCATTGAAAATGTGCTCGTTTGACCACATAATGTATTTTTTTTATTCCATGTGTGCCTCTCCTAATTGGAACAATATTCAAGATAACCAACTCTCTTTAAATGATATTGAATGACTTTGTTAAGGGGGCACTTCTCAACATAAGTTGTTATTCTCCTTTAGAATGATGAATTAATGTCATATTTCTTCTTGAGGCTAGGGCACTCTTCCCTGAGTGTGTTGACATCCCTTGAAGAAAGGATCCACTTAATAGATGAGAAAAACCATTGGAAAAAGTAGTTACAACAATCCTCAAATGTAGTGCGTCCTACCTGGAATGTGTTGAAGAATGGGATTCCTTCTTAATAAACACAACCTATCCTCCATCAATGCCTTAGGGTGGAACACTACTCCTCATTAAGTGTGCAAATACATGTGAACATGGGCCAAGTAGAACCTCCTCTCTTAGGGCACTCCTCAAGAAAAGAGCCAATCTCCTTATATTGAAAAAACAATGCCAGGTGTAACATGATAACCTAGGGAGATTCTCAAATCAAGGGGTGAATCCACCTAGAGATGCCAACAAGATACTCAAAATAGTAAAATTAGTTAGTGCAATTCCTCCAATTCAATAACCAACTCCTTAAACAATGGATCTCATGGATATGTGTGCAATAATGACCCATTTGGTTGTTATAACAACATCAAATGGTGGAGTGACGTCAACTAACGCGCCAAATAATAGATCCATGTGCAAATGAACAACTCTCCTTAGTCCAAGGGAAAAAAGAGTGATGGCCTAGGAGGATGTGCCAATTTATGAGGGTTTGACTATATTTATCCTTCAAAGATCACCAAAGAAGGAGGGTTCTCTAGGAAAGTGTGCACAAGTTGAGCGCTCCTCAAGAAAACCTCTAATTATCTCCAACAAACCATCAAGGATCCCAAGGAAAGAACTCAAGAGTGAAACACAAGAGTTGAGGATTGTTGCCTTTTGATGTGGTGGTGTCTAAAGACATCGTTGCACTAAAACACGAGCACACTCCATGAGAGCAGAAATAGATATCATGACGATAATAGAACGATCACAAAGATCTTCTATAAATAGGTTTTGGTCAAGGAGAAAACCAATAAGCTTGGGCGGAGTCGGTTGCACCTCTCCATAAAGCACAAATCTGATATCCTATGTGGACATGGTAAACCATCAATTTAGTCGATCATCAACCCAAAGAATTAGTCAACCCACTTAACCAACAAGGTGAGTTTTATGATGGAGCCACATGTTTCCACCCCCCCCCCCTGTAAACTCATCTTGGAGGAAAACAAATTACATAGTCGTCCCCCCTAAATTTTTTCTCACTTCAAACGTTGATCACAAGACGGTATGACAACACTCCTAAGGAAGTCTAATCACAATCAACATGTATCAAGGAAAAAAGGCAGTCATCCATTTCAAAATGGTTGCAAAACTACTATCCAAATGTGCATTTACGGAAGTTGACCACTTTTGTAAATGTGCATTTACAGAAGTCAACCACTTCTGTATATGCGCATATACGGAAGCCATCTTCCATAAATGTGCAACTTCCATATATGTGCATATTCAAAATCCACTTCCATAAATGTGCACTTTCGAAAGACAACTTTCATAAATGCACATTTACGGAGGGAAACTTTCGTATATGCGCATTTACGAAAGATTAGCCACTTTTGTGCGCATTTATGGAAGTTGGATTCCATATATGTGCATATATGGAAGCGTACATATACAGAAGCCAACTTATATAAATGCGCATTTACGAAAGACAAATTTTGTATATGCGCATTTATGGAGGTTGGTTTCTATATATGTGGGCTTCCATATATGCACATTTTTGGAAGTGGTCGCCTTCCATAAATGCTCGCATATACAGAATGAAATAGTGCATATATGGAATGAAAGTGTCCATATACATAATACAACTTCCGTAAATGCACATTTATGAAATTCAACTTCCATAAATGTGCATTTATGGAAGGATGCTTTTGTATATGCATGCTTCCATATATGCACATTTATGGAAATGATTAGCTTCCGTAAATCCAAATTTACTGAAGATGACCGTATATGGAAGACACTTACGTATATGCGTATACGGAAGTAAACTTCCATAAATGAGCATATACAAAAGCTTCCTTCTGTAAATGTGCATTTACGGAAGCCGAATTCCATAAATACTCATCTACGAAAGGCGACTTTTGTATATCA
>ML779041.1:878372-892233 GCA_009831015.1 Picea engelmannii
ATACTTGACAGGAGAATGTGAACTTCGAAGCGAGGAAATGTGGAGTATTTGCGAGTTGGTCTTAAAGGGATGAATCCAAGCAAGGCCAAGTGGATTGAGGTTGGAAGGGTGAGGGAACTATACCCTCATCTTCACATAGACTGGGATAGTCTTTTGGAGGTCCAAAAGCTTTTCAATGGGGAGGTGTGATCAGGGGATCGAATTTTGCTCAATTTTCAAAGTGCTTGGAATGTGAAGAAAACAGTGTCATTGCGTCCGTCTCGTCTTCCTGATTCCGGTGGTATATTTACTTTCTCAAACGGAGTCCGTATGGAGAAGATATCGCGATCTGTCCGCCAAGCCAAACAGGCAAAATTTTTGGATGCTGACTGTACCTGTCCGTACAGTTCATACAGTCCGTACGGTGATGTGGCAAGACCGTACAGACCGTACGGTGGTGATGTGGCAGATGTTGATTGGTCGATTTTGAGCAAATCGGATGTTGACACATGTCATTGGGTGGCCAATAATAGGAGGACACGTGGCCAAAGTCCCAACCGAGTATATGGCCTCGTCCAATGCAAGGGAGACGCAACCCCTGATCAATGCTACAATTGTTCACGAAACGCAACGGCCGTCATTAATTATAGTCAAAATTGTGGGAATGCCGTTGGCGGTAGAATTTGGCTCGATTTCTGCTTCTTGCGTTATCAAACCGATAATTTCATTGGACAACTGGATACTCAAGGATATTATCTTTACCAGTATTATGATCTCTCCAGCCTTGATGAGTTTAACGCGGCTCGTGACAAGCTATTGAGCAATTTGTCATCTGAAGTAGCATATGGATCTTCAAGGAATCGATATGCTTCAGGAGTAACATATGCTTCAGGAGTAACTGCAGAATCCTTTCCAACGATTTATGCTCTGGCCCAGTGCACCAGAGATATATCAGATGACGACTGCACAGCATGTCTTACAAAAGCAACAGATGATATTAAAGCATATTATAATGGAACCAGCGGAGTTCAGTATTTCATGGGAAGCTGCATACTTAGTTATGATATAAGTCATTTTTTTAATGCGCCGCCAACTACTACTGAAGCCCCGCCAACGACTACTGAAGCGCCATCTAATGCTAATGCGCCGCCAACTACTACAGAAGCGCCATCTAATACGCATTCCAAGATACCCACAATTTTAGGTGTTATTGTTGGCGGCCTGCTTCTGGCGCTTCTGGCGGTATTGGTATGGTTGTTTACAACTCGGAGAGGCTTGAAGGGATACGAAGGTATGACCTGGTTTTCCATCCATTATTTTCCGTGATAATGGACTATAACAGAACACCTTGTTTAGGAAATGTCATGTAATTTGCTGGGTCTGTTCTTTAAATTGCAGCATGACTAGTACATAGCAATCTAAACAGGGTTCTGACCATATCGAAATCTTGAGGTGCATATGACCAGACCCCGGTTTAGATTGGTATCTGCTATCCCCATATTCAGTACATCATGTAGATCTAATACACTGCTCTATAGATACGCGTCAATTTACACATCATTCAGTTTTTGTCCCATTTTTATCATATAATATTCTTACCCCAACTATAATTTTGACGTAGCGGTGTATTTTGATTGTATAGTTCATCAGCAAGTCCAGGAAGACATACTAATCAATGAGGATCGACAAATATTGACGTTTAAGATGGAAGAATTGGTAGCTGCTACGGAAAATTTCAATGATGATAACAAGCTGGGGCAGGGAGGATTTGGCCCTGTATACAAGGTAACATAGGCTAAGAATTCTACCAGTTTTAAGAAACTTACATTATAGCAATAGGCGTGCTGCTTTCACCGCACCCTCACCGTTGGATGTAGATTATGAGCTTAAAGTAGAAAGACAATTAAGCTTAAATACTTCCCAAAAAAACTTCAAATGGATCTTTTGCCTCATTCTCTCAGGGGACTACTCATGACGGAAAAGAAATAGCTGTGAAGAAGCTGTCCATAAATTCTACGCAAGGAATGAAAGAATTTTTGACTGAAGTCAAGCTTGTCGCCAAAATACAGCATCGAAATCTTGTGAAAATACTCGGATGTTGTGCAGAGGGATCAGAAAAGCTGCTTGTCTATGAGTACCTGCCGAATAGGAGCCTCGATAAAATCCTATTCGGTGAGTCACTTACATTTTATGATGTATGCAGATAAAAAGTATTAATGTTTCAACCAGCTTATTTCCGCCCTGATAATTAATTAGTGTCCTGTATACAGATCCAATCAAACGCAAACAGCTTGATTGGCAGAAGCGTTACAACATACTGGGAGTGGCTCGTGGGCTTCTTTATCTTCACGCGGATTCTCAACCCAGGATTATTCATCGGGATATTAAAGCCGGCAATATTTTATTGGACGAGAAACTGAATCCTAAGATAGCAGATTTCGGCTTGGCCAAACTTTTTTCAGGAGATGAGAGTTACGTCAGCATGCTGACCAAAGTGGCTGGCACTCAGTAAGATTTCAAGAAAATCATCACTTCCGAACACTGTGAAGAACTATTAGCCATGAAGGATACATAAATCTATGATGATTTCATTTCAAGATGATTGAAAATATTATTGTTGAATTTTACGCATGTTGGTTTTAAGGAAATTACGGTCTCAGTTAAGCTTTTACTTTTTACAATCCAGCAGTACAGTTTCCTTTGCAAATGACTTGCAAATTTTGCCTTACTATATATAAGCTCTGGTATTGTAATGCGGATATGCAGTGGGTATATGGCACCAGAGTATGCTATGTACGACCAATTATCAGCAAAATCCGATGTCTATAGCTTCGGCGTCCTTCTCATGGAGCTTGTCGCAGGAAGGAAGAACATGGATTATAATTTGTCGCCTGAAATGCAGATTCTTTTACGATGGGTGAGAAACTGTTTCTGTTGTATTTCCTTAGGAGCATATCTGCGACTATGTTATTACTTGATCTATATACGGTTAGCGAAATACGAGATCAGAGATTTCACTGCGATATGAATTCCGTATCTATTGACTTCTGTACTTGTTATAGTTTAACATAAAATTAAATTAAGGTGGGTTTGTCCATCATGTATTTATGTAATCAAAATGACTACCCATTGTGATTATGCAGGCATGGAGATCATACGAAGAAGGAAATAGCGTTGACATTATTGATCCACTCGCAAGAATTGAAAGTCCCGATGAGGAGCAAGCGTTGAGATGCATACAGATTGGTCTTTTGTGTACACAGCCAGACTCGTCAATTCGTCCACCAATGTCTACAGTCACTCTCATGCTTTCATCTCATTCTGTGACGTTGCCGGACCTCACAAAACCTGTTTTCCCCAATTCTGGCTCTGGGTTGTCACATGCTTCTGCAACCACATCATCCGCTTCATCTTATCTGGCTCCTGTTCCTCCATCTAACGCCACTGTTTCTAGTATTGAATTGGTACCTAGGTGATGTTGATTCCCCCATTTGCAACAACAATTCAATTCCCCCATTGTTATACTCTATGGTAACACCAATATATTTCAAACAGATAGGAACCTTGTTCTTCATGCAAGAATGAAACATAGGAACTTTGTTCTTCATTCAAGAAAACATATAGAGATTCATCATCACTTCATTACAAATTTGATATCTTTACAAAGGAAATTTCAAGAGATAGATTTGTTTCATTACAAAAACAAGCAGGTGGGACCATTAAGCATTAAGAGGGATAATGTTAAGTTAATGTTTAATGGTGAGCTAAATTGACATGAAATATATATTTTTAGAATATTAGGAGTGGAATAAAGCATGCAAAGATATGCAAGCATTATATTTTTTATATTAAACTACTTTCCAAATTTTATGAATTTATAGATTCACTTCTTTTGAGAGTTATTTATGCATATCATTTTTGGCCAAATTTATGTGTTTCACATAAAAATTGAAGAAAAAGTAAAAATAAAATATGATTACCTAGGATAACCCTATATAGTTCTCTTTTTAAGGGTGGTCAAAAGTGGTGTTTTTTTTCTCAATTAAATATTACTATTTCTTTTCAAAGTATTTTAAAAAAATACCATGATAATTCCACATCACCACCTGTGTGTGGGGGAGGGGGTCAATTGGGTGTAGCTCTAGTGGTTATATGAGGAAAAATTGGTATCCTCCCCATTGAGGATCAAATCCCACATTGTGACAGGTTTTGGCTTAATGAATTGATTGTTGATGAGGTAAATGGTCTATTCATGATTTGTTGACCTATCCTTGTACCCTAAAGAATTTAGGTCTACCTATGTATGTGTCATTGTCATTGTATTATGTAGACATTTAGGACATTATTACATGGATAACCTTCCTTGCCAAACAAGAAGGATTTGCATTGTATATAGTTGTATAATTTTCATGTCCGCATCTAATTTTATCATGCTCATAGATATCAATTATTAATTAATTGTTTCTCTTTCCATTTAAATTTGGTATGAAGGTATGTTCAAATAGGCATTGCGATCATTTTATTTCTACATAAGACATTAGGTTGCTTGAAGACCAAACTTTGAACAATGTTGAAAATCACAATTCTATGCACAATGTATCTTGATGTGATCCTATTGCAAGATGATGTTTTAGCATTATTTATTGTTTCTAGATCCTCATAGCATCTCCTCATTAGTAGTTGCTAATATTTTCATGCAACAAGATCGTGAGATTGGAGTTAGTTACACAAGAGTTCAGAAAATTGTTTAGCAATGAAGTTTGAGAAAAGGGAGGAGGAAAACATAAGGTCATGAGATTGAGGCCGATTTCATAGACACTACTTAGAGAAACCCAAAAACACTCTACCATGGAGTTCAATAAGTTGGAAATTAGGGAAAATGTTTCCATCTACGTCTCATTGTGATTATGTACATAATAGGTGGATATTGAACTATGCTTGTCAACTACTAGAACTAGTAGTGCCAAGGTGGAGATGGGAGTGTCCAAGAAGTGCCTAGTGTTCTCTTTATAATTGTGTGCCTCTTCTTTCACCAACTGTCTGCCCTTTGACCCTATTTATAATAGAGTTTAATAAGTAAGTTTTTAGGAAAACGTAGATTATCATTCCTTGAATTCAAGTCGATCCCTAAATACAAGGCAAATGTCATGGAAATGCCATCCAAATTAAATCAAATTTTGCAAGTGATGGAGAATCTAAACAAGAGATATGTGTTACGCAAAGGATCTAGGGGAGTGTTGTCATTGGGACAAGTGTATGCCTTGAAGAAAATTGCTTCAATGATGAAGGAAAAGAAGACATGAAAATGATGACAACAATCCAACCAACTAGAAAAATTCATTATAAAAATCCAATTAAGTTATTAACCTTTCAAGAGAATCCACCCCAAAGGAACAATTGCTTCCATGAATACCATTCCATAGTCCATTACCTTTGTTCTTGAACTATTGAACTATTGTTATTAGTATTCTTGTCTAATAACAACGTTGTTGTTTATTGATTTCTTATGGATCCATGGAACTCTCTATCTCATACATCAGAGAACATGTTTTTTTCCACCCTTCACTATATACACTATGTGCTTTCCTAAAGAGGTATATATAGGTAAGACACTATACAAGGATGCTTCAAACAATTCAATCAGTGTACCATTATGGATATTCCATTTGTCATTATTAGTATACAAACTATACCAAGCAATGATAATTGCTTTAACTATCAAATGACTTTGAATTTGGCAATAAAATTGAAAAAATATCTCAAGACGAAAGATGCATGTGATGTGAACGAATACTACAACTAGTTTGAAAACAAAATGCTATACCTCCTCTTAGTTTGAAAATGCTTTGTATATTATTAAAACCAATTAAATATCTTTAAAAAAATGTTAAGTGCCACATGGGGAGCTTTAGAAGTTATTTGTGAAGGCTTAATAGGAAAGCAATATCTAGCATGTTGCAGATTCTTTAAGACTCTATCAGCCGAATGCCCATCCATGCTACCATGGAACGTGACCATCCTGTCGCCACCCTTGACATTCGTGCTTAGTTCGACGACCTATTTCAGTTTTGGTTTCGGTTTCCTCTTACACTGTCTTCTACCTTCTCCCTTCGAGGGATAATTGAGTTGGCACACTAGTTTAAATCATAAATGTGAAGGGATGGTACATTGGTATGTTTGAGTTTGAAATTCAAAATTCAAACAACATCCCTCCAAACCACTGCCTCCCCTTTGTTCCCGAGCCTATTTTAAAAACACTATGTTTTCACACTACATTGAAAAGAACATTTCAGAGTGATTCAACCAGAGAGCATTGACTATGGAGGTTTGTGGATGAGAGGGGAAAGTGAAGTTGTTAGGTGTGACTCTCAGTCCCTTTGTGGCACGGGTTCGAACAACACTTGCTCCAAAAAAATCGATTACGAGTTCATCGAAGAAGATATCCAAAAAAAGAGCCAGCTGCTATGGAAGTCAAACCCTGTTCACAAGAAGATTATGGTGCTCTTCCACAATGCGAAGCCTGCCTGTTTGCGAATTGATGATTATTGTGCAGTACATCGAAGAGGCATGGGATAGTAAGCGCCAAATATCATGCCCAAACATCCATATTACCATCCATTTCCATCTTCTAGGTTCCCTTTATAGACTACAAGGTAATTCATCCATTCATTCGTTATTTGCTACTTCGGTTTTTGAAAGTTTCAATTACATTTTTTTTATTGTGTCTCTAATATTAAGAATGGGTGACTACAACTTGTTCCATGTCTTTTAGAAGTTTTCAAGGGCCAGGGTAAGAAGCAACATATGGCGGTGGAAAAATCGATGTCAAACTTTCTTTTGTTAGAGGAATCTCTGCGAACAAGCAACTACTTGTCCTCCAAAGAGTATTTTAGAGATGAGCTAGGCTCATGACGGGAGTTACCAGCAAGAATAAGGCTGTGTTGCTGGTTGGAGTATTTTCCATTGTTCTGGTGTCTATGGAGATGATGGTGATGAAGGAAGAATCTGTTGAACTAAGTTGTGGGGTGATCACTTTGATTCTAAGTCAATGTGTTTGATATCTGACATCTGGGAAGGGGAAACCATTCCCTCGTTGTTGCGAAGGAGTGAAGGAGTTGGCACCTTTGGCCACCACCACCCCTGCTAGGAAGGCAATGTGGGAATGTTTGATGAAGGGTTATTCCCAATTCCCCAACGTTAATCCACGTGTCATTTCTGCTCTCCCATTTTCTTGTGGTGTTAACCTTCCCTTCAAAGGCTCCCTCCAAAATGATTCCAACACATACTTCCCTTCAAAGTCTCCCTCCAGACCAATTCCAACACATACAGTTCCTCCCTATTGGAAACATGCCATCGAATTTCCTCATGTGGGCACATGCACATGCATGCAATCTATTTATGAATTGTTTGTGTAACTATGTGATCTATTCATGATCGTTTTGTATAATTGAGTGATAGATGTTATATATGTGAGCATACCCATAGAGGTGGGGTACAATGTGAGATAGAGAGCAGAGTGTGTGTGAGGAGAGTATGATTGTATGCCTATGAAGGCTATTGTAATACTCCCTTGAATAATAAGAAGACTGATGATCATTGCCCATGGTTTTTTCCTTCATTAGGTTTCCACATAAATCACTGTGTCAATTTGTGGGATTGTTGTGCTTGGTTTAATGCGTGTTTGATCTTTCTTGTTTATGCTCTAGTTAATGCTATGTTTTGCTTCCACTGCCTAACAAGTGCTATCATAACTCAGAGTTGAAGTAGCAGAGAGCGAAAGAGAAGAGAATATAGTCGTTGGATCGAAGAGAAGGTTAATCGAGCCGAGTGAAGTGGATCAGCTGAAGACGGATTTTATTACATCGTTGCGGGAAGATATTTATACACAGTGCGACATCATCACATGTTGTAGTTTGACAAGGTGCGATAATTTACATGCAAATCATTGAAAGCTACCCATTAACTAAGTGCGACAATTCCTAATCGTCATAGGTGATACGTGCGACAATCAACCAAAAAAAAAAAAAAAATTGGTAATAGTATGAAGGTCGATCCAAAAAAATTAAAAGTTTTTTGTCTTATTCATAAGACATGGTCGTGACTTATATCCCTTGTCTTATTATGGAGAATCCATTACTAAATAATGGAGGTAAGCTTTTTTAGAAGGTCCCTTTTTTTTATAATAAAAGGTAAAAGGGTGGAAGGGGTTATAGTTTTTTAATAAAAGGTTTTTAAATAAAGTTTTTTTAAAAACATTTTAATTAAAGTTTATATTTGTTTGGGATTTAACCTTAAATATAATAAAATTCCTCCACTATAAAAAGGTTCATTTTTATAAGCAGTGGTTTTGGAGTTGTTTCTGCTAATGGCGAAAGTGCAAAGTTCCAACTTTGAGGTGGAAAAGTTCAGTGGTAAGAATAGCTTTACGCTATGGAAGCTCAAGATGTGAGATTTTCTTGTGCAACAAGGATTGCAAAAGGCCTTGGCTGGAAGGTCAAAGAAACCGACAAGCATGACATATGAGGACTGGGAGGATCTAGATGCAAGAGCCCTCAATACTATTCGCATGTGTCTGTAAGATGAGGTATTGTTTAACATCGATGAAGAGACAACAACAGGAGGTTTGTGGACCAAACTGGAGAGTCTGTATATGACAAATAACTTGTCAAACATAATCTTCTTAAAGAGGAAGTTGTACAGCTTGTGGATGAAAGAAGGTATGAAAATTGTTGATCACTTGAATGTCTTAAATACTCTGATTTGTCAATTAACTGCTATGGAAGTAAATTTCGAAGATGAGGACAAGGAAATTACATTATTGTGTTTGTTTCCTGAGTCTTGGGATGATCTCATCACAACTGTGTAGTTTAACACAACAAATGCAATTTATTATGATAATGTTGTGGGATCTCTGTTGTGTGAGGAAATGAGAAAAAGATCCAATAATGAAACCTCAACAACAGAAGCAATGGTGGTCAGAGGTTGACTACAGAAAGAGGGAAAAATCAGAGGGGTACATGAAGGTCTAAGTCAAAAGGAAAGAAGATTAAGCAGAAATGTTGGTTCTGTGGAAAATCTTGCCATCTCAAGAAGGATTGCTGGAAAAGACAGAATGCATCCAAGGAGGACTCCACAAAAGAATCAAAGGAAGCTAATGTAGCTAAAACAAGTTCAAGTTCCAGTTCAGGTATGGTTGATGAGGTATTTTCTACTTGTGATGTTTCACATCAACATCAGCATTGTTTGTTAGATTCTGGTGCGTCCAGCCACATGTGTCTTCATAGAAATTGGTTCTCAACTTACCAATCTATTGATGATGGTGTTGTTTTTATGGGAAATGATTTTTCTTGTCAAATTGTTGGAGTTGGTAGCGTTCGGATTAAAATGCATGATGGTTCTGTAAGAACCTTAACATATATAAGACATGTACCTGAACTAAGAAAGAACTTGATATCTTTGGGAGTTCTAGATTTTGTTGGTTACATGTGTACAACTCAAGGTGGAGTACTGAAGGTGTCCAAAGGCATATTAGTAGTCATGAAGGCAAAGAGGATAGGGAACCTTTATGAACTTGAAGGAAGAAAAGAAGTAAATCAAGTAGTGGTAGCATCTGAAGATGCAAGTGAATTTGTTCGTTTATGGCATCAATGTTTGGGTCATATGAGCAAGAAAGGGATTAAGGTACTAGTTGATCATAAGTCACTTCCAAGTTTGAAGTTTTTGAATATGAATTTCCGCAAGTATTGTGTTTTTGTAAAATAGTGTAGACATAATTTTAAAACAAGAAGGCATATAAGAAAAGGTATCCTTGATTACATTCATTCAAATGTTTGGGGACCATCCCCTATAGTTTCTTTTGGAGGATCGTCATATTATGTGAAATTTATAGATGATTACTCTAGAAAGGTTTGGGTCTATTTACTTAAAAGAAAAGTTGATGTATTTAATACTTTTAAGCAATTCAGAGCTTTGGTTGAAAAGAACACTAACATGTCAATCAAGTGTTTAAGGACAGATAATGGAGGTGAGTTCACATCTGTGGAATTTGAGAACTATTGTAAAGAAGATAGGATCGAAAGACATAAGACCACGGTTTATACTCCTCAGCAGAATGGTGTTGTTGAACACATGAATAGGACTCTTTTAGAGAGACCAAGGAGCATGCTCAGTAATGCAAAGATGCAACATGAATTGTGGGAAGAAGCAGTTCTTACAACATGCTATCTGATAAATCGACCACCATCAACTGCAATATATTGTAAGATTCTCGAAGAGGTATGGACAGGTCATTCGTGTGATTTTTCAAATCTGAGAATATTTGGCTGTGATGCTTATGCTCTTATTTATAAAGATTAGCATTCTAAGTTATATCCTAGATCAAATAAATATGTCTTTGTTGGTTATGGTTGTGGATTTAAGGGGTACAGACTGTGGGATCCTATTGCCCACAAACTCATCATAAGAAGAGATGTAGTATTTGATGAATCCTCACTCTTAAAATCAGAATTGGTAGATGTTGAAGTGAGAAAAGAACATATACTTCAAGTTCAGCAAATTCAGTTGGAAACTCAACCATCTTCATAAATGGAGGACCATGAAGAAGTTCCAAAAGAAGAAGATGAAGATGCATAAAATATCCAAGAAATCGAGGATATGCCTCGACCATCTCTGAGGAGATCTTCACGGGTCGGGAATTCTCCTACAAGGTATGATGATTATGTTTCATCTGTGGCTTTAGTCTCTATTGATGGAGAACATAGTTGTTTTCAGGAAGAAATTAAGGTATCTGAAAGTGCTTAATGGAAGAAAGCTATGAAATAAGAAATGGATGCCTTAGAGAGGAATAAAACATGGGACATGGTAGAACTTTCAAAAGATAGGAAGGTTGTCGTCTGCAAGTGGGTCTACAAACTGAAAATGGGTGTTGATGATAAAGTCAAAATGTATAAATAAAGACTAGTAGAAAAAGGGTATTCTCAAAAGGAAGGTATTGATTTTCATGAGAACTTTTCACTAGTTGTGAAGCTTGTTCTAGTTCATGTTTTGTTAGCACTAGTTTCTTTACTTGATCTTGAGTTAGAGCGGCTAGATGTTAAAACAACATTTCTACATGGAGATTTAGATTAGGATATATATATATATGGAACAACCAGAAGGGTTTGTTCAGGATCACACTAAGAGGTTTGTCTGCAAACTCAAGAAGTCATTGTATGGCCTGAGACAGTCTCCCAGGAAATGGTACAAGAAGTTTGATTCCTTCATGGTGAGCCTAAATTTTACAAGAAGTGAATATGATCATTGTGTCTACTTTAAAAGGTTGGAAAATGGCATGTTCATTATTTTGGTGTTATATGTTGACGATATGCTTGTGGAAAGAAAAATCATGGTTGATATTAATAGTTTAAAGGCTCAGTTGGATAAGGCGATTGATATGAAGGTTCTAGGAGCAACAAAACAAATCTTAGGCATGGAGATACACAGAGACATGAAAAATGGTAAGTTGTGGTTATCACAACATAAGTATGTGGAGAAAATACTTATGAGATTTGGTATGAATAATGTGAAACCCGTACAGAGCCCTTTAGCTTCCCATTTCAAGATTTCTTCAGGTTTATGTCCTAGTAATGAAAAAGAAAAGGATTATATGTCTTGTGTACCATATGCTAATGCAGTGGAAAGTTTGATGTATGCGATGGTGAGTACTAGAACAGATATTTCACATGCAGTTGGTGTTGTCAGTAGATACATGGAAAATCCAGGAAAAGAGAATTGGGAAGCAATGAAATCGGTGCTTCGATATCTTAGAGGCACACACAGTTATTTATCACCTATGATGGTTCCATAGATTCATTTTGTGGTTATGTAGATTCATAGTTTGCAGGTGACTTGGACAAAAGGAGATCCACTTCAGGATATGTATTTAATCTTGCAGGAGGACCTATTAGTTGGATTTCAAAGCTTCAAAACATAGTCTCTTTATCCACTACTGAGGCAGAGTATATGGTTGCTTCACATGCATGCAAGGAGGCAATTTGGTTACAGGGTTTGTTGGGTGAGTTTGGAAGGATGCAGGAAAAGGTGAAAGTATTTTGCGATAGTCAAAGTGTTATTCATTTGGCTAGAAATCCAGCTTATCACAGTAAGACGAAGGATATTTATGTTAAGTAACATTTTGTAATACAGGTTGTTGATGAAGGTAGAGTGGCTCTGGAAAAGGTCCATACAAAAGTGAATTTTGCAAACATGTTTACGAAACCAGTTTTGTTAGAGAAGCTACGGTGGTGTTTGGTTTCTCTTGGTTTGCAGAAAATGTGATAAAATAATTAAGGGCATGATATATCAGGTAAATTGTTATCAAGGTGGAGATTGTTGTAAACATGCCAATGGATTTCCTCATGCAGTCACATGCACATGTGCATGCATGCAATCTATATATGAACTGCCCATCTAACTATGTCATCTATTCATGATTAGTTTGTATAACTGAGTGATGGATGTTATATATGTGAGCATACCCATAGAGGTGGAGTACAATGCAAGATAGAGAGAAGAGTGTGTGTGAGGAGAGGATAATTGTATGCCTATGAAGGCTATTGTAATTCTCCATTGAATAATAAGAAGACCGATAATCATTGCCCATGGTTTTTCCCCTCGTTGGCTTTCCACATAAATCATTGTGTCAATTTGTGGGATTGTTGTGCTTGGTTTAATGTGTGTTTGATCTTTCTTGTTTATGCTATGTTTTGCTTCCATTGCCTAACAGTGATTCATATTTTAATTTCCATCGTGTAGGCTTAAATTCCAAATAAAAAGGTATACACACTTGAATAGTAAATTAAGTAATCAACATCTTTGTAAAGCAAAGTCCCTTGTCTCATCATCAAAGGATGTAATTCAATTCAATTTGATTTCCAAATAAATTGTGATCTTCAAGTTTTTTTTATTGTACTACAAATATTTATTTTTCCGCACTCTTTTCATTGATTGCAGATCATTAGCTTACCTCACAAAGACATTTTGATTCTCATTTATATAGTTTTAGTAATATAAGAATAAATAAAATGTAAATTGTTGAAGTCGTTATGCATATTTTCCATCTCATTCTCATTTATGTAGTTTTAGTTATGGTGGCATATATGGTTTGGGGATGTACTTGTAATTTTTTTTGTTCATTAAATCATAATACAAATACACATAAACCTGCAAAATAAAATAACACAATTACCTAGTTTAAACTTTTACGTTGTTTTTTTTTTCAACTAGTTTTGATCAAAATTCCATGGAAAATTCAAAAAATTGTAAATTTTAGTGGTTGAGATCGCATATTTCAACTGTCCTAGGTTTTAAAATACACCAAAAGAAGATATCACATCCAAAACATTAATGAAAGTGATTTTAACAAAGTACATTAAAATTTTTCGCATAAGTACAATTATAATCCATGTATCATCCTAATGATCTTAATGTTTGTAAAAATTTTGCACAATTCAAGATCAATTCAAATTATAAAGAATTCAATCAAAATCGTGAAGTGGGAGTTGGTAGGTCTTTTATGAAATATATTAATAGACTCGTCTTTAGAATCTTGCTATTTATCTTTGGATTGTATTTTCATTTTTCTGAAATAGAAGTTTTATGCACATTCAGAATCAATTTAAAAATTCAATCAAAATTCTAAAGTGGCAGTGGGTAGGTCTTTCATGGAATACATCTTAATAGATTCATATCTATCAACTTGCTATTTTTGTATAAGCTTTTGCATCTTTGGATCTTCATTTTTCTAAAATAAAAGTTACAATTTTTTTTGGTGGAAAAAAATACCCAAATTCCAATAACCATACAAACATTACTAAAACATAAACAATTCTCTAAACAGTTTAGT
>ML779041.1:900700-914670 GCA_009831015.1 Picea engelmannii
TTCAATCTGTACACTTTGTCTTCTTGTCCTGGAACCTCATAACCTTGTGGTTGTTACACATATACTTCTTCTTCTAAGTTTCCATTCAAAAATGTTGACTTCACATCCATCTGATAAACTTGCCACTTATACTGTGTGTAAATTGCTAACATTGTGTTGACTGTGTCCATGCGTGCAACTGGTGCAAACGTTTCATTGTAATCAATTCTAGTTTGATGTGTAAAGCCTCTTGAAACTAATCTTGCCTTGTACTTATGTACATTTCCTTCTTCATCTTGCTTGGTATTATAAATCCACTTGACACTAATGACATCCTTGTCATCAGATACATCTACCAATTTCCATGTTTGATTGTTCTCTATGCATCTGATTTCTTCATCCATGGCTTGCACCCATACACCATTTTTTGAAAGCTTCTTTAAAAGTTAATGGATCATCTATTTGTGAAAACAAATCAAAAACTAAAAAACAATTTGATGTGTTTTCATTATAGATGTCGCGCAGACTTCTTATCTTCCTTGGTTACATTCTTTCTAATGTTGGATCTGGAGATGTAGAGCTACTCGGACTGCTTGTTGGTGTTTGTTGCTCTCTAGGTGTAGATTGCGCACTTGTTGTTCTTACTAGAGTATTTTGTGTGGTGATTTGTATCGCAGTGTTAGGTGTAGAAGGGACTACGCACTAACTTGTACATGGTATTTGAACCACTTCATCTTCTGTGTCATCATGTTGCATTGCATCAATAATTTTAATTGTCTTTGTTATGGTTCTATCCCATGCTTCATTCTCCACTAACTAAACATCACGGCTGATTATGAATTTTCTTGCAACCGGGTCATACAACTTGTATCCTTTTGTTTCTTCAGAATACCCAAAAAATATACATTTCTAACCTTTGTTGGCCATCTTCCTTCTCAGTTCATCTAGAACATGTGCATATGAAATGCAACCAAAACAAATTAAGTGCGCCACATTATGCTTTAATCCTATCCAGTCTTCTTGAGGAACTCTATTCTTCACACTCTTTGTTGGACATTTGTTCAAGATGTATACTACAGTTGCTACTGCTTCAACCCAATACTCATTTGACAAATGTTTGGTTTTCAACATACTGCGCACCATTTCCATGATGGTTTTGTTCTTTCTCTCTGTGACATCATTCTGTTGTGGTGTGTATTGCGCAGTAAATTGCTTGTAGATGACATGAACTTTACAAAAGTTATGAAATTATCTTGACATGTATTATCCTCCTCTATCGGTTCTTAGACACTTGATGCAATAACCACTCTGCTTCTCCACAAGTGATTTAAACTGTTGAAAACAACCCAATGCGTCAGATTTATGGTTTAGGAAATAAATCCATGTATTTCTTGAGAAATCATCAATGAATGTAAGAAAATAAGTATTGCCTCCTATAGACGAAGCTTGCATTGGTCCACAAATGTATGAATGTACAATTTCCAGTGGAGCTTTTTCTCTGTAAGATTTGCCAACTGGAAATGATTCTATGTGTTGCTTGCCAAATATGCAGCCTTCACATATCCTCTCCGGTTTTTCAATCAATGGCAAACCTTTTACCATATCCTTTGTGTGCAGCAGCTTCAGACCTCCAAAGTTCAAATGTCCAAATCTGAAATGGCATAACCAGGAATCATCATGTATTTCAGATTGGAATGTTGTCTTTATCTCTGCACCACTTTCTCCTTTATTGATACTGCGCGCACTATTTTCTTCATTGGTACTGTGTGCACTTTCTGTTGTAAATGAAGTGTCTAACTGCACACTTTTTCCTTTATCAACAACTAGCGTTGTATTATTCTTCTTGGTTGGCTTCAATGTCAATGGAAACATCATGTTACTTGTCATCTGGATTTTTGCAATAAGTTGATTGCTTGGGAATTTGTCCATAATCACATAGTGATTATCTTCCATGTAGATTATGTATCCTTTTTGTAACATTTGTCCCATGCTCATAAGATTATGCTTCATACCAGAAACATAATATACATCAGACATAAATTTTTGTTCTCCTTGATTAGTTAAAATGTTATACTTCCTTTGCCTAAGAGAGTGACTTGGATATATGTTCCAAGTGTAACCTTGGTTTGAACTGACTCATCCAAACTAGAAAACAATTCTATGTTTCCTGTCAAGTGGTTACTACAGTCTGAATCTAAATACCATATGTCACAAGGACTTGCTTGAGAAACATTGCATTCAACTGGAGATATTATATTTGGCATTTTTGCAGCGTGCACCATAAACATAGGGCGAGTTTGATTATTTGTGTTGTTTGACTGATCTTGAATTTGCTTGTTCTGATTATACTATCTCTTTATGCACTCATATGCATAATGTCCATACTTTTTATAGTAATGGAACTGAATCTTTGATTTGTCAATTCTCTAACAACTTGAATGATTGGTACTTGGGTTTTGACCTTTTCCACCAGTATTTCCAAGACTACTACTGCATCCATCTCTGACAGAACTTTTTCTTCTGCCTCTAGAGTTAGCTCTCCCCCTTCCTCTTCCATTGCTTATAGATGATTGCGCAGAAAATGCATTCTCTAATGGCATACTTGACTTATCCAATATGTGTTCATGATTAATAAGGGAAGCTTGCAATTTATCTAAACTGAACTGACTCAAGTCTTTGCTCTCTTCTAGAGTCACAACAAGGGTATCAAATTTAGGAGGAAGACTCCTAAGTACCTTCTCAACAACCTTTTTGTCTTCTATGGTTTCACCATGAGACTTAATCTGATTTATCAGAACAATGACATGGGTATAAAAGGAATCTACTATTTTTGAATCTTTCATTGACATAGTTTCAAAATCTCTTCTAGGAATCTACAGTTTTGCAGTCTTTACTAGGTCTATACCATGATAAGAGGTTTGTAATATGTTTCGTGCTTCCTTGGTTTGCTTTCTTGATCCAGATTTAGGAGCGAAATGAACTAATTAACAGATAGAATACGATAAACACGGATATGAAGAGTAACAAAAATATCCAGTGAACAATATCTTCTATTAAATAATGAAATAGGATGAAACTGTAAAATTGCAGAACTAAAACACTTGCTCGAATGGTGGTAGCTATCTCTGAGAAGAGATGTGGTTTCTATGCACATCCATTCTACTCCACATCCATCTAAGTAGAATGGATTCCAAAGAGGCTCTGGAGTCCTTTTTTATATTACTCATGAATTCCAAAACCCTTGACATCCAAAAACCTAACCCTAGAAGGTGAAATGCCAAAAGTAATGTGGGCCCTATGGGTAAGTTGGTGTAATTTGGTACCTCAACTTCCAAGGGTCATAACTTTTGCATACAACCTCTGTTTTAGGCGCATAATAGCCCATTGGAAAGGTCTTTCAGAGAACTACACATTTATTCATCAAAATATAACTTCATCTATAGTTTGATTGTGGTGAGCCAAAAAAACAACGTTTAGGTCCCCAAAAAGTCCCTGGAAGTACAACAAGATGTGACAACATGAAAACATACAAAATAATCCATTTGGATTAGGCGAGAGGCCACCTGTATCCACCTGGAGGATGTGTGGGGATTCAAACAACCCCAGAAGTGTAGAACTCACAATTACAAAGTACTACAGAAGAACGTGTTGAACAAAAAATGGACACGAGGAGCCAGTTGGAATAGGTGGGTGGCCACCAATATCCACCTGGATCAATCCTTCCCCCTTAGGAAGCAATGGTCTCCATTGCGTTGAGTTCCCCCATCAGTTGAGGAAACTTCTGTTGAATTTGTCCCTTGGCGAGCCACTTTCCTTGGTGTAGGAGTTTCCCTGCCTTGACAACCCGATAAAGTTGGATCCATTGTTGGCGAGTGCCCTTGACCTGTGTGTCCACTATATAATTAGTGGATGCTTGTTCCATGCAGTCATGGTCGAGCTCTATTGGTGTCATTTGTTTTGCGATCTCTAAGGTGTCCAATAATGGGGGGAAATATGGTTGAAGGAGGTCCACATTGAATACTGGATGCAGACCAAGGAAGGGTGGAGTGCTGAGCTCAAAATCATTGCTACCCATAGCCTTGGTGATAGTGTAAGGCCCATAACGAAGTGGGCGAATCTTCCGATGGGGCCCGGTGAGATTCCCCTTCTGCAAATGTAACCAAACTTTATCGCCAACCTGAAACTAGTGTAGTACCCTATGTTGATCATGGTACTACTTGTACTTAGCATTGGATTTCTGCAAAATATCCTAGACCTATTGGCAGATGTGTTGAATCTTTTCAATGAATATGGTGGCTTTGTCGATCGCAGACTAATCAGGGGAAGAATCTATTTGTGCAGTGGCAAGAGGAAGTGTAACATCAATGGGTCCCAAGGGTTGGAATCCAACACCCACCTAAAATGGGGTATGGTCAGTGGAACTATGGAGAGCCCTGTTGTAACTGTGTTGGACACATGGGAAACTCTCGTCCCATGTACGTGGATGCTTAGAATTTTACATGCGCAGGATGTGCACAATCATCTGATTGATGATCTATGTTTGGTCATCGATTTGGGGGTGGAAAATAGTGGATTTTGTGAGCTTGGTGTCCAATAGAGACCATAGACTTGACCAAAAGGTGTTGAGGAACCTGTTGTCTCGGTCAAAGAAGATGGTTTGTGGTATCCCAAAGTGGATCCACACTCATTCTAAGAAGAGCTTGGCAGTATCTGCCGCTATGACATTCTTCTTACAGGCTGTGAGGATGGCCATCTTCGAAAACTGATAAACGACCACAAACACACAGTCATTTCCTTGCTTGGTGGATGACAAACCAAACATGTAGTCCATTGAGATGGATTCCCAAGGCTTCTCTGGAACAAGAAGAGGGGTGTATAAGAGTTGCTTCTTGATGGCGGACATGGAAATGACACAGATAATGTAAGATATGATATATTTGTTGATGTCCTGTCGAAGTTTTGCCCAATAAAAATGTTTCTGAAGAACGACCACAATTTTCTCTATGCCAAAATTTCCTTCCACCCTATTGTAGTGGAATTCCCAAATCAGCTTTGCACGCTCGCTTGTAGGAACACAGAGATGGCCCAAGTGGCATAATATTATGTCCTGAATGTGAAAATCAGTGACAGTTCCGCCTGTACCCAAGAGCTGATATGTCGTGGCAAAGTCTGGATCTTGTTGATAAAGTTGGTGCCACTCTGATGCATCATGTCCACGGAAATGGAGCACAGTGGTGACTGTAGCCATAGGAGGGCGACTGAGGCAGTCAAAAACACGATTGGAGATACATGTCTTATACTTGATGTTGAGATGGAACTATTGCAGGTAGGTGGACCACTTCTGATGGTGGTTGTTCTGCAATTTCCCCTATGTATGGATGAACTGCAGAGGCTTGTGATCAGTGTGTATGATTGTAACACCCTGTTTCCCCCATATTGTAAATATAACTGAACTGGCCAAGGACTATGGCAAAACTCATAAGTATGAATGTGTGCTGTAAATGGACCTGCGGGAAGAGGTCAATGAATGTAAATGATAGTTTGAATTTATTGCAGAACTACTGAGAGGGGATGTGCGGAAAAGAGACCACGATGGTGGTGGAGGGCACCTTGAAAAAGGGGCGTTAACTTCCACCAAGAATTAAAATACCGTATTTGGACTCCACTAGCCCAGAGAACCAAAAGCGGCTCGCTAGCCCTGAAATAAATGCCTTGCAGGCTGGTAGGTCGATGGTTTGATGAGGGATGGGGAGGTGAACCGCCTATCTGTAGAGCCATCATGACTGACTAGCGCAAGGGTAATCGTGCCACACGCAACCTCGCGAGAGGATAAGGCGTATGGCTGGAACGATTGATGGGGCAGATGCGAGGGGAACTCTGGCAATTTTACGCAGAGTGAGTGATCGCAGAGAGGGAGGATTGCAACCTTCGCTCCTAGGCACTGGCAGACAGAGAGACGCAGGTCTCAGGACATCGTGGTCTTAGCTCGGGGGTGGCTAGTGGTAAATCCAGTAGGAGTCGCTACGCCTACGGTTGGGTGGAAACGAGCACCCCTCTCAGCAGTTGCTTCCATTGCTGAAGTTATCTCTGATAAGTGTTTTGCTTATATTGCATTGAAATTTATATGCTGTCACATATGTTCATGGACTTGTGGAATTGTAAATGTTTTCCTGTGAAGGAATTGTCTGTACAACAATTGTTAATATGGAGTAGATGTTAACTCATAGAACTTGTGAAATTGTAAATGATTTCAGCATGAGAATGGCCGTGTAGTGCTTGATATGAATGAGTTGATATATGCTTAACACCGAGGAAACCGTGCTCGACTTACGTTGATAAATGAATCTAATCATGCTCAGCCATTCTCGGGAAGCTTTCTCCCTTTATCTACTTCCGGGATTGCCCCGGTAGGGATCTCTTCACAGAGATTTCCTCCTTGGAAAGATTCACTAAGAACCCAGAACAAGGACTCGAATGCACATGCCTTATTAACCCTGTACGAGGAGGAACGATCCTATTAGGGTTCCAAGCTAGTAGTGTTGCGAGATGTAATAAGTCGATGGATGAGATCTCGTCAGGGAACCCATAGTCATTCACGACCATTAGATTGACGGAAGTAACAAAGGCGTTACACACCTTGCCCCTTGTCCTCTATCATCATGAGCAACGAGAAATTTGGATCGTAAACTCCAAGACCCAAACGAACGAATCTAGACCGTTAGATCCCAGTCCAATTACCCGTCAGCCGTTGGATCTGGAGGGGCTGCGCAGGGGTTAAGCGCAGGGGTAGGCATGCGAGGAAATGATCTGAACCGTCGGATATTGAATCATAGTCCCGACAACCGTCAGATCTCGAGAAGATGGGCCGGAGTTAAACTCTAGTGTGCAGAGGAAGAGTCCTAATCGTTGATCTCGGAAGGACACGTGTCAACATCCCGGGGAAGTCATCGGGACAACAGGGTCATCGGGTTTTTGTTGAGTCTAAGAATCAAGACCTTGTGGTCCTCGAAATCCTGAGAACGGATCCTAGCCGTTGATCTCGGCAGGACACGTGTCAGCGTTTGGGAGGCGTCAGGATTTTTACCATCGGAGATTTGTGGAGTATAGAACCGTTACATATTGAAATCGCGATACGCGATTTCCCGATCAGATCTGGACCGTCCATTGTTCGAGAACGCATGTCAGAGGATCCCATAGAGTCGTGGATCAGGAAATCGGGGTTTTTGAAGATAAGGAAACTACGTCGATGGGAATCGCGATCGGCGATATCCCGACGGTGACGTAAGCAAGGTGGGACCACTAGAGTTAGAGTGAAGGACAGGTGTCCATCATCTGGGAAGAGTCAGGAAACCCGTAGGAAAATCCTAGTACAATCATAGCCGTCCATCTGTGAGACAGGTGGCTACCAACGAGAACCATCGGCGATTGGCCTGTCAGAAAATCAGAGTTCTCGAGGCCATGAGAACCAGGACATCATAAGTCTCGAAACCCCGAGAATCAATCTGGGCCGTCTGTCTGCGAGGACAGGTGGCAAAGGATCAGGTGCCGTCAGATTTTTGTTCATCGGCGTTTTCGATGGTAAGGAAATTGTGCAACAGGAAATCGCGATCCGCGATTTCCCGATGAGATCTGAGTCGTTCATGACGAGGACGTGTGTCAGAGGATCCCGAGGGATCGGGGTTCGGCATTTTGGGATTCTCGATGGCGAGAAAATCACGTCAGGAGAACTCGCGAACCCTGAAAGCCCGACGTAATTAACTTAACACTTAAACCTTCATCAAGGATCAATTAGTGATTGTTTAAATAAGACTTGATTATATCTCGAAATCGGAGATCGCGGATTCGGGGTTCAGTATGTGCCGAATCTTTGTTGTGGGAAAACCTGAATCCCGACAGGGTGATACAAGGCCATGGTCACGGGGGCTGGTCATATAGACCAAGGTATAGCCAGTAGGGGCTAGCCATTAGAGACGGAGCTCATCGAAAAATCGGGAATCAGGAGTCTATGAGGACAGAGGTTTGTGACAACGAAAGTCGCAAAACCCCGAAACCCCGATGAGAAGTTGTCATATAGGAACAGGTTGTATGGACCAAAGTCTTAACCAAGCGGGGCTGAGGCAACCCAGGGGCGCGTCGAAAACTCGTTCCATTGGAGATCGAGGATTCGAGAGGACAGGGACCCTCGACACCACAACCTCTGAAACCCCGAATCCCGATATTGAACCAGGGATTGGCATTTTGCAAGTGCAGGTTTCTGGAGATTTCTCATTCGTGGGAGATTAATCCAAAAAATTTTAAATTACGATAGTGGGTGTGTTACAATGATCGTCTCTTGCCCCATAATGTAATGTTTCCATTGAACGTAGGATTTTACAATGGAATACATTTCCTTGTCATAGGTGGGTTATTTTCGGACAGTATCCTCACCATGGTATGACATCGGATCCACATGATGAGTGAGAACTGTGCCCACAACATATTCAGATGCATTAGTCTCAATATCGAATGGTTGTTGTAGATCGGGCAAGGAGAGTACTGGATCTGAGCACAAGCGATGCTTCAGATCATTGAATGCTCATTTTTGTTCCTTTCCCCACACGAACTTGGCCTTGCCACCTCCCTTGGTCACCTGGCTGAGGGCCCATGCAATATGGATAATCCCAACACGAACTGTCGATAGAAGTTGGCTAGTCCCAAAAAGCTCTGAAGCTCGGCCAATGTGGTCGGGGTTGGCCAGTCACAGATGACTTGGATCTTAGCTGGATCAACATGTAACCCATGCTCATCAACAATGTATCCCAATTATTGGACCATGTTCATGCCAAAAGAGCATTTTTCCAAGTTGAAATAATGCTTGTGGTGTTGGAGAGTGCTCAAAACCTGTTGAATATGCCGCATGTGCTCCTCCCACGTTCTATTGAAGATGAGGATGTCATCCAAATATACTATCACAAAGGAGTTGGTGAAGGGTCTCAATACATCATCCATCAACCTCATGAAAGTGGTTGGTCCATTTGTTAATCCAAAGGGAATGACTATCCATTCGTAGAGACCTTCTTTAGACTTGAAGGCTCTCTTCCATACATCAGTTGGTTCGATGGGAACCTAGTGGTAGCTAGAATTTAGGTCAATCTTGCTGAAGAACTTTTCCCCCTTGAGTTGTTCAAGAAGGTCATCAATCCTGGGAATGGGGTAGGGGTTTTAGACTGTGATTTTGTTTAAGGCTCTATAATCAATGTAGATTCGCCAAGTTCCGTCCTTCTTCTGCACCAGTACAATCAGGCTTCTGCGAGGGGAGGAATTATGCCTTATGTGACCCTTTTAAAGAATCTCTTGGATCTGACGCCTGATTTCATCATTCTCCATCAGCGAGCATCGATATATTTTTCCAATAGGTAGAGGTGCATCGAGGGTCAGATCAAATGGATGCTTGACTTGGCAGTGTGTCAATACCCCTGTAGGTGACGCAAATATGTCTATGTATTCTTCCACGATCCCATCCACTTGCTTATGCTGAAAAGAGAGGTGTTGTGTAGAGGCCACGTATGTGGCGATGACCTTTTTCTTACTGTGAGCACGGATCACAAAGAAAACAAACTTCTCGGTCTGTGAAATGACCTTACTACATTGCTTAGAAGAGATTAAATAAATAGCAGCAGATGGTGCTACCTTTGGGATCCTGTACAATTGTCTACCCAAAGTGATAATAACACTCCGAGGTCTATACTGATACACAGAGGCCACTACAAACATTGTATATTCCTCCACGGCTCTTTGCTCAGAGTAAGTATCCCACCAGTCTTTAACATGGGGAACAACCTTGAGGAGTGAAAAAGTGATATTTTCCCTATCAAAAAAATTGTTGACCAAAAAATATCCTTCGAGCAGATTCAACATTTATCTACAGAATCCACATCTATCAGTCCTTCAAATAATGGAATATCAAAATTTACATGTACCTTGAAGGGGGTTGCATGGTCGCTTGATGAAGATGCTTCTCTTATGGGAATTCGTCAAAGGATCTGTGTGAAGTTGTCCATCATTTCGTTCCTTTGTCACATGAGCGCTTCCTCAAGCAACATTTTAATCAGATCTATTACTCCATCATCTTTCTTTTCATCCCCCATGGTTTTTTGTCAGGCTCGATGTGGCCAATCTTGTAATGGCGCGATTGTTTCATGTCCCAACTTCTTGTAACCAGATCTTGTCGGGGTCATGCACGAAGAAAAATAAATGAAGAGAAGACCGCTCTGATACCACTGATCTAGATTTAGGAGCGGAACGAATTGATTAACAGATTGAATACAATAAATACAGAGATATTAAGAATAACACAAATATCCAATGAGAAATATCCTCTATTAAATAATAAAATATGTTGAAACTGTAGAACTGAAACACTTACTCAAATGGTGGTAGCTATCTCTGAGAAGAGATGTGACTACTATGTGCATCCATCTGAGTAGAATGGATTCCAATGAGGCTCTATAGGCCTTTTTGATATTACTCATGAATTCCAAAACCCTATACATCCAAAAAACTAACCCTAGAAGGTGAAACGCCAAAAGTCATGTGGGCCGTATGGGTAAGTTGGTGTAATTTGGTACCTCAACTTCCAAGGGTCGTAACTTTTGCATACGACCTCCATTTGAGGCGCGTGATAGCCCATTGGAAAGGTCTTTCAGAGAGCTACACATTCTTCCATCAAACTCTAAATCCATCTATAGTTTGATTGTGGTGGGACAAAAAAATAATGTTTAGGTCCCCAAAACGGCCCTGGAAGTACAACTAGATGTGTTGACATGAAAACATACAAAATAAGCCATTTGGATTAGGCGAGAGGCCACCTATATCCACCTGGAGGATGTGTGGGGCTTCAGATAGCCCCAAAAGTGTAGAAATCACAATTACAAAGCAGTACAAAAGAATGTGTTGAAAAAAAAACAAACACGAGGAGCCAATTGGAATAGGTGGGTGGCCACCAATATCCACCTAGATCATTTGTTGATGCAACTCTTGGAATTATTCTCTCGTGCATGGCTTGATGTATGTAAAACAATGCCTTTCCATCCTTGTTTCTTTGATCTTTCAAGACATCTTTCTCAGCTTGTGTGAGGGCATTGTATGTTGCCTGATCTACTGGTTCCACATAACCATTCTCGACTATTTCCCATACATGTTGACCTCGGAACAATGCCTTCATGGTCAAGGACCACATCTCATAATTCTTTCCTGTAAAAGTGGAAGGTTGCAGATTTGAGGTAGAAGTTATATTTCACTTTCAACAAAGTTTCTGCTCTTGAACTTATTCTGATAGAACCAGCTCTGATACCAGATCTTGGATCCTTGAGATGCGATGTGTGGCTCGATGCCAGATCTCGGATCGACGTGCGCGCAGTCTACTCTACGCAACACAATTTCAAATACTGTGCACCAAACAGGCTACACGACAGAGTTCTCAAGACCACTACACTGTGCACAGACTGCTTAGTTTGATGCGCATTGTGAATACACAGACTTAATGAAATGATTTATGAATGCGGAATAACACAATTCTATGCTTAACACATAAACTCTAAAATAAGACAGAAACTTGTCAATACACAAAATGTTTGATATTAATGAACTTTGGTGCAGTGAGAGAATACAAAATACAATGATAGAGATTAGCTTCGACTCCAATGACTTCTTACACTACTAAATTGTTGATGGTTATCGACTATTCTTTCTACCTCTATTTTCTAGTTTGGTTCAACTGCTTCTCTTCAGCATTATATATATTCGAGTAACTAAACGACTCGCACTTATATGGACTCTGACTCAGACTTCCTACAGACACTAAGACCGACACAACATTAAACATTATCATTAATTCGAACGACTCTTCAACTACTTAGTTGAACTCGAGAAGATAGAAATCGGCTCCATTTATAACTTCACCGATGGCAACTGACTTTGAGTAAACATGCGACTTTGCACTTGCAGACTGTCTCACTAAAAATTCAGCTACTAACTGATTGATTGACAGACAAATCGACAAAGACATGAAGATCTCACCGACTTGTAATTACAATTTCCAACATAGAAACAAGATAGAATGGACATGAATGTTCTCTTGAACTTTGTTGTGTTCCCTAAACTTGTATGTACAAAGATTAAAAAAAAAACTAGTTTAATTGTTTTTCAGTTGGGATATATTCACGATCTTGATTAATATAAATCTAAAAATATAGAATAATTATATTATATTATTACTCTATGAAAAAACGATGATTAAGCAATAAAACTACTCTTTCAAAAATAAAACAATTAAATTACTTCAATAAAAATCTTGAAAATCTTAATCAATATATTTAGTCTTCAAATTTTCTCATTAAAATGTTTTAAATATTCTAATCTCATTGACGTTTCAAACTGAAAAATAACCGTTTATTTAGAAAATTCTCGAGTCAGGTCGAGACAATTTCATCGACATTTCAGACCGAAGAGCCACCAATTATTTATCAGTCATTCAAGCCACATCTATGATGCTTCAGACCGAAGAATGGATTGTGATAGAAGGTATTTGAATGGACTTGTTTTAAAATCGTCAAAATATCTATTAAAATTATTTTATGAATAGAGTCTCAACAACGAAGTTGAATTTTAACTTTTAACAATTTTTTTTATAATGAAGTGGACAATTCTTACCAGAGAAAAAGATGCTATGAATACACATTGTCCAATATTCTTAACGAGCCAACAATTATTTATCAGTGTCAAAATCAAGTCAAATCACAGCCACTGGTACACTATGAATTGCAATTATTCTACTACGCTTCGCAGCACCACCAATTATTTATCAAATTCAAGACAAATTCATCGACTTTTCAGACCGACGAACCAACAATTATCAAATTCGAGTTAAGATACTCAATACCATAATAAAATAGTCAAGGGAGCTCTAACTGAATGGTTCATAAGGCACAATATTTGCTAAGGTTTTTCAAATGGGTAGCAAGCTAAGTGGTCTTGATTATGTGAAAAACTCCACAATTACGCATGCTTGAGCTAGAGGAGTCATGAGATGGGCGACCTCTCGAAACGTCATGATTACTGGGTGCAAGCCCCCAAGGTGATGATTGATTCTATGTGATTCATTTTGCTAGTTTCAATCCCCACGTCTTCACCCTTGTGAGCATCACATGATTCCATGAGTGTTAAGTGTATTTTTCAAAATCATGAGAAACTGATTAGTTTCAGGCCATAGATTAATGACTTACTCTATGCAGATAATCCCAAAAATGATATTTCATATTTTGGATAGTGAATGCCCCTCAATATTTAAATAAAGGATTCAACAAACCTCTAATTGAATAGTTAATATGGTGCAATACTTGATAAGGTTTTGCAAATGGGGAATCATGCTAAATGGGATTGATTGTGGGGAAAATTTCACAGTTAAGCACACTTGACCCAAAGGAGTCTTGGGATGAGTGACCTCCCAGAAAGTCCTAGGTACTGAGTGCAAGCCCCAAAGGTGAGGATTGATGCTATGTGAATTATTTTTCTAGTTTCAATCCCACTTCATCACCCATGTGAGCATCACCTAATCCAATGGGCGTTAAGTGGACTATTCAAAATCATGAGAAAGTGTTAATTTGCAACTAATACTCATGTATACGGGTCATATATTGATGACTTACTCTACACAGATAATCCCAAAAATGATATCCCATCTGTTCGACAGTGAAATCCCCTCAATACTTAAATAACATTCTCATGTGCAAAGAAATTTAACTTAATGACTTAACCTATGTAGATAATCCAAAAAATGATATCTCATATGTTGGACTATGAAATCCCCTTAATACCTAAATAACATTCTCATGCACAAAGAAATTTAGTGTTTTCCATATAGTAAAGAGAAATTATGTATTAAGTTGTGCTTGTAGATTTTATGTTCCTCAAATATATTGACTTGAAATGGTTGGCACCAATGGTTTCTTCTT
>ML779041.1:927436-945756 GCA_009831015.1 Picea engelmannii
TCCTTGTCTTAGTCATAATGATAATATATTACACTAAATAAACAAGCCAATAAATTTATTTCAAATATCAAAATGAATTGTTATCAAAATTTTAGAGAAAAATGACACATTGTGCAAAAGTAAAGATGTTTCCACTTTTTAAGCGAGAGTAATATAAATTTTTAATAATGTGTTCTTAAAATAAATTTCATTATTTTTTTTAAATTAAAAACACCAGGATTTATCTTTACACCAATTCCGGGGAATCTTCCAAAACGAAAACCAGATTCTTAACTAAACCAAATTTAATCATTCTTTCATGTTAGTATCAACAATTTTAGGAGACATTATTACCCTATCTATCCACATTATTTTCATATACTCTCTATATCTATATGATAGAGCTATATCTATAGACAAACTATCTATTTCTATATATATGACCATTCCGGAAATATAGAAATAATAGAAACTAGATGACATCAACTACAATGAACCAGTTATACATGTACATCATTATGGGGTTGTTTCTTCAGTGTCTCAAACATGGGTTGTGTGTCCAACCCAGCCTCATCCACCTCAATTGGACATTTTTTAGAACCCAATAGAATGGGAATGCCACGATTCTCCTCCTACTGACCAAGCTTGAAGCCGCTTACTCGAAGGAGAGACAATGCAGTATCATGTTGAGATTGACAAAATAATTTGAATTTACCTTACAGAATATGAATTGCATGCACAAGGTCTCCCTTCTCTTTCCTGTTCCTGTGCAAAGCCTGCTCGGTCATGACCTTGATGATCTAATATGTCTCAACTATCTTGAAATACTCGATCTCCCTCGTCCTTGAATAGAAGGGTTTGACCACCTAGTCCTTCACCTCCTCGAGAATGTCTCTATCTGAAGTGGAAATCCTTTTAGCTCAAACCACCTCTTCAATATCCACCACTTCATTCTTTTCATCCTCTAAACACAACTCTCGAAACCTATTTCCAGCCTCCCATGCCTTGCAGGCCGCCCTTGTGTTGGCTGCATGCCCATGGGACAAGGACACTTCATTTCCCTTTGCCCCCATATTGCTTGATCACTCCTTATTTCCATATGTATTGGCCATATTGAGAGAAATACCCATTGGTCTCCTGCCAAACAATTGAGTTTTCCATAGACAAGTCATGCCAACCAACCCCACCAACTCCCTACTTTGTTTTGATTCAGAATTGGCTTCAACCTCGTTGAAATTCTGTCTAAACCATTGGTTCAAATTCGAATGGATTACCCAAACTACATCGTGATACTAGAGAAAACCTTCATCTAGGATTTCCTTGATGGTGTGACACAATCCGAGTATAGTCAACGAGAATGATGTAATCATAAAACAAATTCCTATTCCTACCTTAGTTTATGAATGATGTCTCAAAGTGCTCCTCCACTTGGATTCCTCAAGGTTCAACATGCTGAGTGTTGAATGTTGTGTACCGAATCTAAGCCAAGTTCTTCACGGATTAATTATCATAATGATGTTGCATAACCAGAACCATTTGGACCATTCATTTTGCATCCTTTGAGGCCACTGTCAAACTTCTCAACACTTCCTCCTCCACTTGCAGAAGTGTCTGATATCTCCTTGATGTCACATAGAGCAACTGTCCTGGCACATGGTCACAGGCAGTCTTGACATTTGACACCCCATCCAAGTAAAAATAAGTTTTTATTATTGTTGGGTTGTTAAACGTCATACTCTCAAATGATTTTCTTCATATTGTTGTTTACCATTGATTTCATTTGAAAGTATCAAGAAAATAATTTATTGAATCTATCAATATTGGATCATATGATAAGTGATATTCAATTTCCCACCATAGCTATGTAAATAGAATGGCCTTCTTTAAGAATGAGGTATTCCACTAAAACTTTACACTATATCTCTTAAAACATAGAAGGGAACACTAACACTTGTGCATGGTGAATATGTTTCAACAAAATTTGTGTTTTTCACTTGTGATTGTTCAAAATTTTGTGTTTGAGTTATGGTTCAAAATTTCGTAATTGAGTATATTAATATGACACCAAGACAAGGAAATGAAATAAGGTTAAACAATACTATAACTATGGAAACAAGGCCACTTCACCATACAAGTGACCTGTATACATTGAAACTAGGACAAAATTATCAAAAGACTTTGAAATTAAAATTGTTATATTCGTAAAGAATTGAAACATGCCAAATTTTACATTGAATTCAATGTTTTGACAATTCTCTTATATGTTTAATGATATTTAGTATATATGTTATACTAAATATACTAACTAATAATATTTAATTCTCTTTAGATTTTCTCTTACACACCAACACACTTTCTCGTCTTTTTATATCAATCATATGGAAATGGAGGTTGAAATTGAGATATTGTAGTAAAAATGAGACCTTAAAGAACTTTAGACCTCCCGAGTTACTGCAAATGAATTTATCAATAACACAGTGAAAACTAATTTCAAAATAGATATATAAGTTGGAGTCCTATAGTTTATTTGGTTAAGTGTGATCTATTATTATTTGCACATTAAAACCATTATAATATTAATATATAAAATACTTGAAAAACTTGAAAGTTCTTCGAGTTCTCACTTTTACTACTTCCGGAACAGATGCAGACATATTTCCAACAATTTAGTTCAGTGCACCAGAGATATATCTGCTGACAACTGCACAATATGTCTTTCAGAAGCAATCAATGATATTACAACAAATAATTATGGATATAAAGGAGTTCACACTCTGTCGGCAAGTTGCATAGTTGGTTATCAAATATATAGTTTCTTTAATTCACCCTCCCCTGAGGAAGCGTCGTCTATTACACATTCAAACAAAATACCCACAATTTTAGGTGTTGTTATTTACGGCTTACTTCTGGGTCTCTTGGTATGCCTATTTACAACTCAGAGAAGATTGAAGAGATTCCAAGGTATTGCATATGATCATTTGACCCAATATTGAAGAGATGCCTATGTACCAGTTCTTTAAATTTCTTTCTGACTAGCACATACCAATTTAAATGGGGTTCTGATCATGTGCACATCCAGCCCAAATCTAGAGGTGCATATGATCAGACCCCGGTTTAGATGGGTATTTGTGCACACACATATGGATCACCTGCATGGATACAGATCCAATCAAATGAAAACAACTTGATTGGCAGAAGCGTTACAACATCATACTGGGAGTGGATCGAGGGCTTCTTTATATTCACCAAGATTATGAATCGAGGATTTTCATTGGGATATTAAAGCCAACAATATTTTATTGGATGAGAAATTGATTCCTAAGATAGCATATTTTGGTTTGGCGGAACTCTTTACTGACGAGGAAAGTTATGGTGTAGTTACACATAGTAAGGTAAAGTTGTAGAGGTAATAATTTAGATATATTTGAATGAGTAAAGAAGAATTAGATGCACTCAATCTAGGTGGAAGGAGTACAAAGTGTTAGCTCTATGAGACCAAATAACCTAAAAGGAAACAATTGTGGGGTTTAATAGGAAAAAATCAAGGGTTGTATTGCACCCAACCAACCCAAACTTATTTCGAGATCAATTTTCATTTTTTGAGGATGTGATGATTCTAACCACGCATTTGACTTTGACTTATATTTGACAATCTTTAATTTGGGTATTTATGTTACAAACCTTATATGCTTGATTGCAATCTGTATGGAGCTCGACTATGGGTCAGTCTTGCTTTGAATCAACTATTTGTGTGATTTGATATTTGAATTTTACCTATATTTAACGATCTTGAATTTGGGTATTTATGTTACAAACCTTATATGCTTGATTGCGGTCTATATGGAGCTCGACAATGGGTTTTTTTTTGTAAGTGAGAATTTTGTATTACCTTCTAAGACCTAAAGAGAGTACAAACATAGTGTCCTTGTGCTTGGGCCACCAACAGAGGAAACTAGCCCAAGACCATCCAAGAATAAGACTTATCCTCAAGGGGGCAAAATTTGAAAATGTACCACACTTACAAACATAGTGAAAAACATAAACAATAAAACAAGTGTTGAACCTAAAACTATGAGAAAAGACCAACATTAAAGAAAATATCAATCACTTAGCAAAAGGAGAAAACGAATCATCTGGCAAGTTTCCCATTTGTCGTCGTTGAGGTAGAATTGGCCATTTTGGAATGAGGAGAGTCTAGTTTGGTATCTCCTAGGGATGCTAGTGTTGATGCGGGCTAGAACATATATCTAACAACAAGTGAAACATCTTATCGAGAATCTTTGTCCTGGACTTATGGTCAGCTAACTCACCCCAAATATTAAAAATTAGTTGTAGGTGGTCCTTTGTCAATGAGGCATTCCTTATAACTTCATCAAGTCCACTATCCACCATTGTTATCTAAGGATGTGAGGCTGGGTCTCCGGGATATGGGACATTACATTGAACATTTAAAGGATCTTCATTTTGAGGTAGAGAAACTAGAATCGTCTAAACCACTTCATTCATTGGTTCTTCCCCCTGCTCGTACCACTCCACCATGCATCCCGAAAATGTGACATCTTTCGAAGCCTCCTTAGATCCTTTCCTGTCAACGACGACTGAAGTACCAGGTTCGTTGTAAGTGTCACTGGCCGAGGACATCAGGCTTCCTCGTTGGGCCTCAATTCATCTGTAAGAGCATGTACATCGGTGTGCTCTACCTCGTTTCTAGATGTGAGGCATGTTGTAATAGAGAATATCTTCAACACAAGAAGGTGGATCGAATGTTCTCATCACCAACTAGAAGAGAGTCACATTGAAGGAACAAACTAGATGTAGGCTAGCTAAGAAATTCCTCCCTCCCACCTAAACTACCATCAATTTAATCCCGGATTTCCTCTGTCGCATACTAGCCATATTGATTACTAGAACAAGCACATTGTAACTGCCTTTCATGTCGATTGTACCTGAATCCAAAGCTCCAACCATGCTCACATGCAACAAGGAGAGTGATCCGGGATCTTTTCATCAATGTGACTTATTAATAATTAAATTAAATGAGCATAAATTAAAGTGCACCATAAAGAAGGAAAAGCTCAATAATGAAGAGACATAAGCATCAAATCTGAACAAAAAAACTTGATAACGGAGTTCGTCCCTGGTGGACTACATCTCCAAGTCCTGCTCTCAAATGGGTAGGCCTTTTTATTAACTAAGCAAAATAATTTGGTAAAATACATAAGTATACCTCTTTCTAGAGTTAAGTTGCAGAAGCTTTGCTCAGATTAGAAAAAAAATAGCACCGTTGATTTCGTGGCCTCGAACTACCCAAAAATGACTGTCTCCACGCCTCGATCCAAGTCTGGCACTTCCAGGCCCCTGAGGAAATTCACCTCGGTTTTTGTTCTTGCACCTGCAATTAATTCAGGGGAATATGTCTCGAAAAACATGCCCTGTTCGCATGGCCACGCCCTGGTCTAACCCCTATACCTGGTGAGAACGCAACATTTAAGTAAATAAGGGGGCGGACTTTACCAAGTCACACCCCAACCCAAACAGTTGGCATACTTGGAAAAGGAGGAGGTGGTAGGGTAGATCCCGGGGTCGAACCCGCGGGCCTCCCATTTTTGGCATATGGTTGAAACGTTATATATATATATATATATATATATATATATATATATATGGTTTGGCAGATAATTTGGCGAATTCGGTTAAAATGACAGAGCCTTTCACGGATATGGTTAAGTCTAGTGGTATGGTTTAGATCCCAAACAGATTTGGCAGAATCCTATCAAACTTGGCAGATTGGGGGTTAGCACCAACCCCTTGCCAATTTTTGGAAATATGGATGTTGGGCGTCCTTATGCATTTGGATGTTGCCACATGGAAGCCCATGACTAGGCCACATGGCGACCTTTCATTGGCCCACATCACCACTCCTTTCACAGTCACTGAAACATCATCCTACTCCGTCAGATGGTTGTACAGTCTGGTATGGTCTTCCACGTGGCACCTTTTCATTGGTCCATGAAATTATCCAAAAAGTCCAAAAATGAGTGACACATGGCAGACTTTGGTGTTGCCACGCCACCATGTTGATGTCATGCTGACATTAGAATGACACATGTCACCCTCTACGTGTGAAACATATATTGTATGAATAATGAAATCACTCGTACTGGTGCTAACATCAGTAGTACGGATGTTGACTCAGCCCTGCTGACTGGGCTAGGTTGACAAAAACTTTGACTACGAATATCTTTTGATCTATAACTTCATTTGACAATTCGTTTACGTTGTTAGAAAGATTGTGATGCACTCTTCGCGATGATGCCAAATTCACTAAGTTTTGAGGACTTTGATTTTTTTCCCCTTTTTCTGTCTGATGAGGCCATTCTGAGCTTCCCGAGTTGCTTTTTCAAATCTTGAGTTATCCTTAGTCTTCTCTGGATCCTTTTTGGATCACACATTCCCAATGAGAGATTTTTGGACCACCAAAATATTTCATCAATCAATAGATAAGTGAGGGAAGAGTTCCCTCACCTTGTCCTTCTCAATCCACTTTGCCTTACTTGGATGTATACCCTTTAAGCCCACTCTAAGATAATCAACATCACCCCTGCATGAAGTCCTCGTCCTTTTGTCCAAGATGATATCTTCCTTCAACTCATCCAAGTACTCAGGAGCAAACTCATCAACTGAAGGTATTGAAACTTCCTCATCCCGATCCATGATCATGGGAGGCTCAAAAAGTTTCAAGTTTTCCACATTTACAACTGAGTAGATATGCATATAAGGTGGAAGATCTAGATGAAAATCATTGGTACTGTTGGTCCTGATATTAAACTTAAGGCTCAAAGAATAATGTCAGGCATCAGGAATATAAAGGAATGTTTTTTAAAGGTGTTTTTTCTTCCGTTAGTTATATAAGAAATAATCCTCCAATGAAATTAATGACAGAACAGGACAGAGGACGAATTTTGTCATCTGAGTCAATTTGTAAAATCAAATGACGTGGAAGAAACTTACAGAACTATTAAACAAAATGAGGCATCAATGAAATATGAATATTACCTTGTTCACAGTAAAAGAAAATAAAGAATGCATCCTTGAAAGGATATGAGATACAATGATCCAAGTAGCTCATAGGTCTTGTATTTACTTATAGTGAATACAGAGGAAAAACTGCTTGCTTATCGAATAACTGATTTAATGTGATTACAGTAGTAGTAGTACTAAATTGCAACCACTCACTTATCAAGGAATAACATAAAGAAATCTAGAGATATGGAATACATGAGAAACACATAACTCAAACAACACAAAAGTTGGAATCTTTGTCTGCACTTGTATTAATACTCACAAAAGGAGAGTTTTTTCTATTACATCTGGCAATAAGCAACCTGAAATAAGTCTTTAATCTATGTATTTATACAAAATGGGCTCAACTCAAAATGGTTGGACTTATCATAATTAAAAATACTTAATATTACAATATGTAAAACTGAAGAGTTTCATTTGCATTCTCCTCTGTCTCTTCATTTATTTTCCCTTCCTTTAGCCTACAGACATTTGGCCTCTGATCATCTCATGTATGAGTAGCACATGCATATTCCCTTACATGTTTTCATATGTGATGGATTTCTCATATTGGACACACTGTACACATCTGCTCACCAATTGTACTACCAATCCCGAAGGTTCAGTTGCCTCATTTACCTCAAAAGTGTACAACTTATTTTCTACTTGAGGGAATTTTTCCTGTATCTTCTTCGCTCCCAAGGATGTGATTTGTAACCGCAAACTAGGGCCTATTATCCACTTGTTTATCTGAGGGAGTTCTATCTAATTCATTTTTCGGATGGCAGCTAGGGCTTCTTCTTTACTTTTCCTAGAGTTATGTTGGTTCTTTGCTATGTCAAAGTTTTCCAAGGTTTCGGAGGCATTACTTCCTTCAACATCAAGTAGCTCCTTGTCTAGTGAAGACAATGCCTCTAGAAAAGCTTCATTTACCTCCATAGAAAGTCTCTTGCTTTCAGCCAGTTTTTTTTCCTAGGCTTTCAAGATTATGTCACCTCTGGTTTGCTCAGAAAGGGAAAGTCGAGGGACTCCTGAGTTATCATATTTTGGCCCTAGTAATATGGCTTCCTGAAACTTGGACCAAGCAGAGTGAGCCTCTCTTTCTTTAATGTAAATATTATTCAGGGAAAGGTATGCCACCCTGTAACAATTCTGAATGGCTTCCATCTTCGTAAAAATATCTTGTTGGGATGATTCCAGCTTTTCATGTACTTCTAGTGCCTAAGATTGGAAAGTTTCCATCTCCATTGTTGTACCTTCAACCAAATCTATTTTGTCTTGTATTTGCTTGATCAATTCTTCATGTTGAGTGGATAATTCTCTATTTACCTGAGAATTTTGATACAGTTCATCCAGGTTGGTTTTGAGTTGTTGAATTTGTTGTCTGTCATAGGCTCTGATCTGTTCAAAATCCTTATTCATATGACTTCTCACATCTCGTTCCATGATCATCATTTGGTCCTGCAACTGTCTTACCAACACATTTCTCTATTTTAGCTTCTCTGCTAGATTTTCTACTAAACATTGATTAGTTGTGGCAAAGGCACCTAGTGAGCCTGCCATTTCCCTAGCAAATTATGTATCGTCTAGGCCCTGTCCATCATACAACGTTCTTTTCCTTTTGATTGTTGCGCCGTATTTTTGATACGTTTCTCTTCTAACTATGGACCTTCTCTTCTTAATGAAAAAGAAGTCTGAAGGAGGCATTTCTTTGGTTGAAATCGGAGTAAGGTACTCTATAAATATGACTTCGACATTTGGATTTGCTTGACTTGAATGTAAAGGTGTTAATGAATTAATAGGGCTACATATCTCGGTAACGACTATTTCCCTCTTGTGTTGGTAGTTGGTTTATCTAGTGTGGATGACGATGTGTCTTGTCCTTTTTTAAGCAAAGCTTCAAGATGAGCTTTCGTTTGAGTACTCGACGGGTTTGATAATGAAGTCTCCACTTTCTGCATTGAGACTTCGGCATCCTTCGGATTTTCCTCAATACTCTACTTGTCAAAACTTCCTGCTTCCAAACCCTGAGGTGTAGCTTCCTATGTAGATGGAGGTGATATTGGTTCTCCCTGTAATACCCTAGGCAGACTATTCCTTCTATGCCTTTGGAAATTGTAGAAACTAGCTAATTGATCTGGAGCCAGAGTTCAGACTCTACTCAATACTTCCCTATATGACCTGGCTCCCCTAAATATTTCATCTTGTGGGGAATTCTCGTGCACATACTTCTTTAAATTGTATTGAGCTAGGTGGGTTTCCATGATCTTATGGGGATCGTGCCTCTTAAACTCAATATTAACTAATTTGATGTCTTCTAGAGCCCCAACCTCTACTTTCGAATGGCCAAAATCTTGCAATGAAAACATCCCAACCTGAAGAGGGAAGGTTGGCCATACACTAGGGTCAGCTGCCACCTGTCCCCCTCAAGATCAACGACTCAGTGCTTACTTCAAGGCTTTTCACCGGTGTTGTACTTCAGGCAAATTTTAAGGTTCCCAATGCCGGTGAGATGCTGATCTAAAATGCTCCAGGATTCTCTATCGCTGATAGACTAAAACTGCATGTTGCTTGCACTTCAAGCCCGAAATAGATTGTTCTGAAAGTTGTGTTTTGAAATCAAGGCTGATACCTGCGCAAGAAAAGGACTGGGTCGCCTTGTGACCCTTAGACAGTCTTATGTGGTAACATTTGGCTCCATAGGGGATGGCATGCTCCCTGCGAGCTTCCAAGAGCACATAGTTTCAGTGCCTTAGTTGTTGGGATATGGATTCTAGCTCAAACATTTCACCGAAGAAAACAAGGAAATATGTACACTACTCTAATAAAAACAAAAACAAACACATGGGCTCCAAAAGGGGATTATTTATGTACAATCCTAGGCTAACTGACTTTTACAACGTGCTAGGTGAAAGAAAACTTCCACCATAGCCACCCAGATTGTCTGGTAATATAACTCTTATTCACTTCACTACAGATGATCCATAAAAAGCTAGGGAGGTATGAAAGCAGAACAAGAACATGGCTTGGAACACTGACCATACCTCGAAATGATGATAATATGAATAATTATGTAGGCTTCAATGCTTTTGGAAAACACAACTCCATACATAAACCTACAGGGTCACAAAATTTGTAATTAGGAAAGCTCAACTGGTAAGAAATTAACTCATGTCCTTCATTGTGGCTCACCTGTCGTTTGATGTTCTCGGGTGGGTAGAGAGATGATACGGGTCGACTGATCCCAAGTGGTATTTGCTCGTTTACAAGTGTTGGACAGGAGATAAACTGCCCACTTAGCTCCTCCTTTACATGTTTCTCTCTGTCTTCTGTAGGTCTGGGATGGATGATTTCCACCCAATGTCTTTCCTTAATGAATAAAGGAAAATATTCTATAGTGTGGTCTTGGAAATCCTTCATAAAACCATACTCACTTGTGAGTATCGGTGAAATAATGTGATTAGAAGATTTCAGAAAATCTGAAACAAACGACTCCATGCATATGGCCATAATATCATGAATAACGTGACATAATCCTGGTTGCTTTGGAAGACCAGGTTGCTCTTCTATAAATGCCTCTCTACTTGCAAATAAATGACCTCCCTGTTCCTTCGAAACCAACCCTTGATCACCAACAATTGTGGTCTCTCCTTCATAAGAATGATCATAAGATAATGGTACAGCAGGATTTAAAGCATCACAACTATGATCAGCCAAGAACATATAGTTATCTATGAAATCAACCACTACTTCATGCTCAAAATGTTCTGAAAACTTATCATAAGATTGATATGCATCCCTGCCCATAGAAAAATCTGCAACTATTGAAGGATATGATTCCAAATGTGAATCAAACCCACTTCCTTGTTGTTGTTCAAGACCTGATTCATACTCACTACCTTCCTACTCAGAATCTGAGACATACTTACAGTCTCCTTTCTTATGCACATGCAATTCTTCAAGACATGCTTGCATACGAACACCTCTACTAGCACTGATGTTCTCTTCGACTTCTTCAGCATCTTCAAACATGTGTCTTAAGGATGAATATTTCCTTTCTCTCAGGAGAAGGACAAGCTCTGGATGCTGAGCCATGACATAGTACACCATGGAAGCATTCTATGTGGGTTTGATCTCCACAGGCATACTATGATAAACGTTGTAAAACCTCTTGTTGAAGACAATCAAGGCTTCCTCTTCCCCTCTCCTCAAGGCATTAAACTCAAAGCAATACTGATCAAGGGACTTGTTCTCACCCCAACACTTTAAAAAAGCATGGCATAACTCGATCCAAGAACCAATAGAACTAGTTCTCGGACATTTAAACCACACAACAACATCTCCAGAAAAATAATGTGAGGACAACCTCATGGAAACATCCTCATAAACAATCTCAAACTGATCAACAAAGTTCTCAAAGGCCTAGAAGTGCCTCTCAGCTATAACATGATCCTCCCCAGAAAACCAAGGAAGATACTCAAAGGAATAGAGAGGATAAGGATGAAGGTCAAGTGGAAGCCTTAAAGGTTTAAACATATTGTCTCTAATCTTAGCTTGAAAACTGGTGGTATGAATATGAGGTTTAACAAGAAGATGGATAGGCTCATTAGTAATAATGAAAGACAATGAGATCTGAGAAGGATTTGATTCATTTTCAACCCCCTCAAGGCTACAAGGGTGATCAATTTCATGCGGAAATCAAATACAAATCTCACTTTTATGAATAGGTTGAGGTGAAGACACAAGATCAACATCTACAACACAAGAAGAGGGCATGTATTCTTCTTCCAAGGATGGATAAATAAAGGAAGGATTATTGTCATCTGAATAAACAAAGCTGAGGATATTCATTTTTATATGTAAATGGAAAGAGAGAAATGAGTTGATAAAGAAAAACAAGATTTCATGAAGAAATCTCATAAACTAATACTTGGTCTTCCCCTTCGGTATGGTCATCTTTCTATCAAATGGGTCCTCCCCAATGGAGTATTTGATTGTGGAGTCGCCAAGTGAATGCTATGCACTCTGAATTTGTTTGGTCTTTGTTCACCATCAAAAGGCCAAATCTGATCGATGTCGCTCTCCCAAGGAGCTTTTCAATCTAAGGGAGCAGCTAAAGCCTTCTCGAAAAAGATTTATTTTCTTGATAATCCTCTTTGGGTCAGCTTCAGATGTAGTCAGAGGAAACTGTGGAGTAGACCTCGTGTGTCTTCCTTTCGGAGCCAAAACTGAAACAGTGGAGTCGAAACAATGGAGTCACCAAGTGCAAGTTTCAATCTTTGATGTATTGAGTTCTAATGCACCTTTAGAATTAGTAAGCTTTGTCATTCTATCCCAGGGAAATGTCTTCAATTTGTTCCCTGGAAACGACACTAGAAATATTAGCACTAGAAGTCACCCTCAGATTGCATATAAGGTAAGCCCAGTACCCATCAGTTTATACAGTAAATGTAAATGAGTTTTAGGTAATCAAATGGAGAGGACTCAATGATAATAACGTTCTAACTCAGAAATCTAGACTAGCATGCATAAGCAATTGAGGTCTGGAATCAACTTCAATCAGTAAGTTGGAGTAAGGGTGAATAGACGGAAGAATTTGGTGAGGAGAGTGTAGAGGTTTGTTGTGGACATTAGGTCTTCCAACAACCTAAGGAGGAAAAACTTAAACGCAAGATCCTCTTGAATTCAAATCTCAAAGAAACTGAAAGAAATTATAATAGCACTATAATATAACATTCATCATAATATAGTCATAACAATCCATGTGAATCAGTCAATCTTAAACTCTCTCAATATCAGAGGCAAATAGGATGGAGTAAGAAAGTTGACTTAGATTAACCAAGATGTCTCAAAAACAAATACATAACCAGAGAACTAGTGTTCTCCATAAAAATATTACAATAGCAGGGAGCCTAGCTCAACCATTCCACCATAACAAAATATCAGAACTAACTACTTATACTCAGAACTTATGCAACCACTAGGAGTTTGATCGAACCATTGCATTCAAAGTTTTCAGTCGGTGCCTGCTCTATTAGAATGTGCAGGCCTTCTTAGATCATACACAAGCCCGACTCAGTGTGGGATCTGCGAGAAAATATGTCCACCAGGGAGCTTTGGATTGATAATCGGCCCCCACAAACCTTCTCTCCACGCATTCCATTTATGGGGTGAGATGAGGTCTTAACCATCAGCCCCATTTTCAATAACTACCTTCATCAAGATTAGGATGAGTCATGACACCCATGAATGTTCCAAGCTGTGCCCATGACTTCTTCGATTCAATCCTGACACCTTGAGGCCAAGAAGATCTTCTTCCATGACCAAATACGGGTGCTTTCAGGCTTTGGCGTAGCTCCTCTCCATCGCTCCATCTTCAATGTGACCGAGGGCCATGACCCTATGCAAATACATGATTATGGGCACTACCAAGGGTGGTCTGAAAGAAGACCGCTTTTGTCCCCACAATTCAGCATGAATCGCCACGCGTCCCTTTCAAAAAACCACGGTTCTGATTGCGGCCCACCCCTGATATTTTAAAATGTGCACACCTTCCGACCCCACAATTTGGTGTGATTGTTGATCTTGCAATCTAATACTAGGCCCTATGATCAACAATTCATCTCTGGCACTTTTTAGATTGACGGATCGGATCTTCCCCTTCAAAAGAACGGTCGAGATTTGCTTCAAAGATCGGCCTTCAGGAATTTCAATTCTCAAACTCCATTTCCCTCCAAGTAAAACCTCTGGAGCTGAGAATTTGACGACACATGGATCCCTGGCATTGACAGCTGAGACACTTTTTTGGGTCTCTAGACTCTGGGAAAATAAAATCTCAAACCTGGGATCCCAAAGGCCTTTACCCAGAGCTGGCGATATATTGATGCATATCCTCATGAATCAAACGGTCAAGGATTACTTCGGGCCTTTATCTTGAGCTCATGGATTTCAGCCACATGTCCCCACTGATGGGTGGTCCAGATGACATCATATGATGTCACATTTGCTGATGTGTCATGATAAGGAGGGTGACATGGCCATGACATAATGACCTGGAAAGAGTGCCATGCATCATGCTTGATGAGAGTGCATCACGTTCTTCGGCACTTCGGAACTTCAGCCACTTCGGGACTTCAGGCTCTTTGGGACTTCGGGCGCTTCGAGACTTCGACTACTTTGGGCCTTCGGGCGCTTTGGGACTTCGGTGCTTCAAGCCTTATGAGACTTTGTGAGGCACTGTCGCTAACATCAATGACTCCCTGTTGATTTTGGGATCAATGGTCCACGATGATTCGGGAGTTCGGGCTTCAGCTCTTCGAAATTGTTTTTCACTTCTCACTTCGAAACTCTTGAAGCTCATTTCCCCGAACACTTGGATCGGCTACCACCTGTCCCCCTCAAGATCAATGGCTCGGTGCTTACTTCGAGGTTTTTCCCCGGCATTGTACTTCACGCAACTTTTAAGGTTATGAATGTCGGTGAGATGCTGATCTGAACTGCTCCAGGAATCTCCATCGTTGAAACACTAAAATTGCCTGTTGCTTGTGCTTCAAGCTCAAAATTTGTACTTCAAGGTAAGAGGTAACCAACATGTTATACTAATCCTGTATGTTGATGATCTCTTTCTAATAAGAGATGAAGGGATAATAGCCTGGTGTAAGAGGGAGCTAACCTCTGAATTCGATATGAAAGACTTAGGCTTGATGCATTACTTCCTAGGTTTGGAAGTGTGGAAAAGACAGGGCGAGATATTTCTAGCACAAGGAAAATACACAGTGGATGTACTAAATAAGTTTGGTATGATGGATTGAAAATCCATGTCTACTCTGATGGTTACCAACCTGAGGAAGATGCATGATTCTGATACAGGTTCAGATTTGGTGGATCCCACCATGTATAGGCAGCTGATTGGATCATTGATGTACATGATGCACACTAGGCCAGATATATTCTATGCATTGATTGCAATGAGTGAGTTCATGACTAAACCGAGACAGAGACACTGGGTGGCAACAAATCACATCTTGAGATATCTTAGAGGGACCATTACTTATGGTCTGATATATACATCCAGTGGTGGTTTATTTATGCATGGGTATGGAAATGTTGACTCGGCAGGAAGCCCAGTGGATCGAAAGATTACTTCTGGATACTGCTTCAGTTTAGGATCCGCTATGATCTCTGGGTCTAGACGGAAGCAGGGATCCATTTCACAGAGTACAACAAAGGTTGAGTACATTGCAGCAAGTGATGCTAGCAAGGAAGCAGTATGGCTCAGAAAATTGGTTTCTGGGTTGTTTGGTGACAAGCTCGAGATGACGGTGGGTCAGTGTGATAATCAAAGTTGCATAAAATTGACAGAGAACTTGATATTTCACGATAGGTAAAAACATATTGACATGAGTTACCACTACATCTGAGACTTGGTCCAGAGAAAATTTATAAAGTTACAGTACATAGCCACGAGCAAGCAGGTAGCTGATATCCTGACCAAGATTCTGACCTTGAGATAGTTTGTGCAGCTGAGAGGAAATCTTGGTGTGGCTAAGAATGACTCCCTCACTGAGAGGGAGTGTTAAATTTGGAAGCATATATAGTCATTCTCCAATGAGAGGCCATATGGGCCGCCCTGAGGCTAGCTAGGGAGATTTGGAGAATCAACCAATCTTGTGAGGTATTGACAAAATCCAGGGGCAAAGTACAACCTCTGTGAGTCAAACCAAAAGTCAGGATGAATGAGATGTTATGTGAGTCGAATGCAAAAGTCAGGGCGGACATATAACCTTTGTGAGCATAGACAGTCTAGTGCAAAAGTCAGGGGGAACATACAACCTCTGTGAGCATAAACAGACTAGTGCAAAAGTCAGGGGGAACGTACAACCTCTGTATGCCTAGTCAAGCCCTGTGAGCCATGAGAAAAACTCAAGGAATCTAGCAAAAGTTAGGTTGAATATAAAATTCCTATGAGCTAGAAACAAATGGTATTTGTAATATTTCAAATGATATAAATGTATTGATCTAGTGTGTTGGCACGTGTAACATTATCCACCATGAAGAGAATTTTGAATTGCCTTGTAAAGAGTCGAGATGTAACTCTTAAGTCTAGCTCTATTTTAGAACTAAAGTGTAATGTTGAGTTGCAACTGAAGTCTTAAGTCTAGTTCTATTTTAGAACTAAAGTGTAATGTTGAGTTGTAACTGAAGTCTTAAGTCTAGTTCTATTTTAGAACTAAAGTATAATGTTGAGTTGCAACTGAAGTCTTAAGTGTAGTTCTATTTTTGAACCAAAGTGTAATGTTGAGTTGTAACTGAATTCTCAAGTCTAGTTCTATTTTCGAACTAGAGTATACCAGTCTCAAGTATAGTTCTAAGTTCGAACTAAAGTATGAAGTTGAGTTATGATTAAATCATACAAACAAGTTAATATTTCGAGCCTGTCCTCTTCCCCTCTTCAGCCTATATAAGCAGAGGTCGAACCCTCTCTTCAACACAGTTTTCATATGCAGGTTAAGGGTGAAGCAATAGAGGCACATATTAGTGATAAAGAAGCAACATATCAGTGTTGTATATCAACAATAGAGGCATCATATCAGAGGTGTATTTCATCAAGGTCTTTTAGGTCTTTGTCGAGTCAGAGTCATCCTGGAAATATCTTTAAGAGCATAACATTCATGGTGGATATTTCTAAGTGATCTTACATTATTATTGCAATAAAGGAATATCATTTGCTGGGGTTTTTGTCCCTATACAGGGTTTCCCCAGGGTATATGTGTTGTTGATGTGCATGCTAACTTGTCTACATAGTTATTTCTATTAGATTATGATTTGATATTGTTTAAGTGTATTAAGATGGAATCAAAGTGTTGAAGAAAATAAAAGAATTAATCCGCATAAGAAATCAAGCTCAAAATGTAACAGGTAGGACAAGAAGGAGAAGAAACATTTTAGACAACAATTATACCCAAGGAATGAAGTTAAGGTAGTTGGGGGCAAAATTTAGGGCATGTACAAGTATACGAATCTCATAATTTTAACTCGAGGGCATACATTTAGCACATTTTAATTATTTTTTCTTTTTTGCAAAGGAGCATGCAAGTTTCCTTAAGGAAACTCATGGGTAATACTACGAGATGCAGTAGAACAATTCACGAGCATGTAATAATCTTAGAATAAATCAAACTTTGGAGAAATGAAAACTTGCTCAATGATCAATAACTAGCCAACAAGATGCACATGGGTAAAGGTGACCCAAATACATCATAACAATAGGCCAATGACCCCCATTTTCGAATCAAATAATATCAAACCAAAACATTTGAGACGAGTTGAGCACTCTAAAAATCACCATGTTGAACTTTATAATTTCCCAATTCAAAGAGTATGAGATGAATGGTCGATGGATCACCGAATGATGGGATCTTGAGGCCCATATTGTAGTTGATATGGCCTTTTTTGTGGACTAAATCCTACAATACTTGTAAAAATAATATGGTCAATATGAAACATCTTGGGTTATGCATATTGAATTTTATGAGTAATTGAGTTGATGAGCTTATTTGATATACGTTGGCTTAATTTTTATTTTATATGAATTTAAGCATGCTTGAGGTTTTGATCTAATGATTGGTACAAGTAGGTCAAAAGGGTGGTCTCCATCAAATTCCACATGAGATAAGAGGGAGATTATTCCCCCTCTCTAATATCTAAGGGACACAAACATTCAAAGAACTCAAGTCACTCAATAAGATAGATGCTTATTTGATTTGTTGATTGATGGAATTTGAATTAAGGAGGGAAATTTGTCCCTTGAAACAAGGATCCTTGATTCTAGGGATCCTAGAGACAAGTTCCCTTCAATCAAGGATTGATTGAAGGGTTAGTTGTGATATTTTATATTAAGTAGGAGATAGGATGAAGTCAAGTATATTCTAGTTTGCCTTTGGAATAATACTTTCATAATTATGATAGTGAATTCAAATTGTAGAGGACACACTGTTTTCATCAGTTAAATTTCTTAATAAGGAGACTACATTTTCGAGAACTTATGGTTTCACCAAGGGTTCTTGTAGAGACCTTGAGTAGGTCCCACTCAAGAGAATGAAAAGAATGCTCTTTTCTATGATATTATCATTTCTATAGTAGTTTACAAGTTCATGTAGTAGTTTCATGCAAGTTATTACAATAGTTTTATTTGCTTCATGTCATTTTATTTCAATCCATTTTAATTCTGCAATTTTGCTTTCTATGTATTGTATTTTCAGTTCTTTGATTTAATGGTG
>ML779041.1:945806-959393 GCA_009831015.1 Picea engelmannii
ACAAGTTCATGTAGTAGTTTCATGCAAGTTATTACAATAGTTTTATTTGCTTCATGTCATTTTATTTCAATCCATTTTAATTCTGCAATTTTGCTTTCTATGTATTGTATTTTCAGTTCTTTGATTTAATGGTGTTCATTATCTCGGTTAATCTTATTAAATCTAAAATAATCACCAGCTTTCACTATTAGTAGGTTAGACGATATTGTGTTCCTCACAAAGAATAGTGATACTCACTCCCTTCATCCACTACTTTTGACTTAGGACATAGCAGTGTAGGTCACCGGCCTAAGTGAGTGAATATTTAAAGATAAGGGAATAAGATTGAGCATCTTATCTTCTATTGGATTGACTTCTACATTCATATTTTTAGCATCACATCAGTTTTTGGTTTCTAGATAATATAGATAAGAAGCTTGAATTGGTGCTTTAAATTAACTTGATGTACGTGACGATGAAGAGGTCATTGCACCTATGACACATTATCTTATTATATTCCAATACCTTCATGGAATCAATCATGTAGCATCCATCTAAGTCACCCTATAAACTCTCCTACTTTTGATAAGGAAAGGGAGTGAAGGTCATGAGAAAAACCACTTAAAAGGAAAGACCAACAAAATGTTCAAGCCAACCCTAGGTTACACATCATTCATGAAGTTTAAAAGTTATATTGTACTAATATAATTTCACATGTAGTGCTTATTACCTCATCAAAGAAGCATGCACATGTATTTATAAGTTAAAGTGAAGCTAAGAAGTTCAACAAACTTGTTGCAATTATTTGGCCCATCACTTTTTGGTGTCATTGTTGGGGAGGTGTTAAAAACTACATTTAAGTCCATCTAAATTTTCAAAGAAAAAGAGAAACTCATTAGATTGTATGCATCAACCTAGAGATATATTTAGTATATTTTTATCAAGAACTCGCATATCTAAAATAGGTAAAATTGAACAAAGGTAGCAACAAGAGGATTGTGAAAAAGACATCCAACAAATCATTAAAGAAATTACTTAGTTACCTCAACAAGGGGTAAGAATTTTTTTAAACCCCTATACTGAATAAGGAGACTATTATTCAGCCTATCATATCAGGGATAAAGATGGACAATAGTAATTTGAAATCTTTGAGTTCCCCATTCAATCATTGGAGACTAGAAAACTATCAATTTTTTTTAAAAAAACCTACAGAAGTCGTCGCAAGTATGGCATCTGTGTCGCAAGCCATTGCTGGGTTTTCTACTCTGCCACAGGACTTCGTCGTTATTGCCATGATCCATCGTCGCTATAGCGATGCATGTTCATCACAAGAAGGTATACATCTCTTCTTCTTTCCACGAACTTGTGTCCCTATAGCGACGAACGTTCATGGCAAGAAGTTAAATATTTTCTATGGGATTCCATCTTTCTGACATATGTTCGTCGGTCTACTAACGATAGTTTATCATAATTACGACGATGTGAACAAAAAAAATTAACATAAAATATTTGGGATGATGACACGTGGCGACCTGATTTCGTCAATGTTTCCATGAATACTTAGTGCGTGGATATAGCGACGTAAAAAATTTCACAAAAAATATTGTTTTCCTTCGTGGAAAGTGCGACGGATATGTGTGGCAATAGCAACAAAAAACCATGGCAAATTTGGTCATATGTAGTAGTGACTCATCTTTGGTATGTCGACTGAAGAAGTCTCTTTATGGCCTCAAGCAGGCTCTGAGGGCATGGTATTCCAAGATGGACTCTTATCTGTTGTCACGGAACTTTATACGTTGTAAGTTAGACTCGAATGTTTACATGCTCAGGACGGTTGATTCACTTCTACTCCTAATTGTGAATGTTGATGATTTGTTGATCATCAGTTGCTCGACTTCAGCGATTGCTGCAATCAAGAGGATTCTGCATGACAGGTTCTTGATGATGGACATCGGTCCGCTACATTTCTTTCTTGGACTCAAGATCAGTCAGGATGCATCAGGAATCAAACTGTCTCAGGCCAAGTATGCACGAGATCTCCTTGAGAGATTTCACATGATAGACTGCAAGTTTGCACCGACTCCTTTCCTATCATGAGTCAAACTTGAGGATGGAAAAGACACTCCACTGGCTGACAACACACTGTACAGACAACGAGTGGGGAGCTTTTTGTATCTCACACACTCCAGACCAGACCTCTCCTATGTAGTTGGAGCAGTCTCCAGGTTCATGCAGGAGCTGCATGAGCTACATTGGAAGGCTGTAAAGTGTATCCTTCGATATGTACAAGGAACCATCACATTTTGGATTCACTATGCAATAGACTCTACACAGGACCTCATTGGGTTCACTGATTCTGACTAGACTTGCGACATCATAGATCGCAAGTCCACATCTAGTTACTCAGTTAGTCTTGGTTCTAGGCCTATCTGTTGGTCGAGCAAGAAGTAGGATGTCATTTCTCTATCTTTAGCCGAGGTAGAGTACAGAGGGGTAGTTAACATAACCATTTAGGCTATGTGGCTACAACATTTTCTCACTGAGTTGGAAATTCAGTTTCATCGACTGATCGTCATCTGGTGTGACAACCAGATCACTCTGAAGTTTTGTAAAGATCTAATTCAGAGGCAACAGATGAAGAACATCGAGATCCACATGCACTACATCCGGGATTTAGTACACGAGGGGATCATCGACCTCCAGTTATTTCCTTCAGCAAAACATACTGCAGACATCTTCACCAAGACCTTCATTGAGCAGAAGTTCCATTCTTTGTGCAGTCATCTTGGAGTGAAGGACACAGTTGCCTAACAACTGTCAGTTCTTCTTTTTACATACATTGTCCTTTGAGGGGGGTTTTTTCCCATGAGGTTTTCCCTCTTTCCTCATTTTATTTCAGTGTACCTTTTGTATTTGGGTACCTAAGATGGCCTCGTTGTCGGGATCCATTCTTTATTTTCACCATAGTGATGTCCAGGGGGGGTGTTGGAGTATTTCACACACACCTATCATTTCTTTTTCCTAAGGTTTTCCTTATGTTTATTAGTCATTATCCAGTCTCCCAAAGTTTAGGGAGAATATTCCTCTAGGAGAATATTCTCTTTAGTTTTCACTTCAGTTTGATCAGTTGAGTGGAGTTTAGATGCTACATTGGGATTATCACCATGCAACATTGGGATCATCACCAACTAATGTGCATTGTCCTTGGGATCATCACCAGACTAGAACATTACTCATTATTCCTTAATCTCCTCCTCACTTCACTAAGTTTCAGTCGGTTAATTGAAGACTGATAAACTAGTTAAATCGGACTCGGTGGAAATTCACTCCCGTAACTACCTGAGAGACTAGACTAGGTGGAAGTTTACTCCCGTAACTACTGGTGTGTGTCCAGATCACTCTAGACCGCCACTATGGCGCATTGGCTTCTCCTCCAGTGCACATTAGTTGAGTTATACAGAGTATATCATGTGTAAATTATCATTCATTCATTTGGTTAATGAGAATTCATCTATTCTTTCTCCCCTGCTTCTATTTTCTCATATTTTCTCTGCAACTATGTATGTCAATTCCCAGCTAGATCTATTTATGTGAAGGTTCAACACATTTACAGTATGAAGTCACTTCCTCCAAGCTGTTGTTGTCATACATGAAATTATTGTAAGTGATCTTTTTGGATTTGATTATCATAACCTTTGTCATGTCATTGTTAATAGGCATACTTGTAGTAGAGCAAAAATCCTTGAGAATTATGAGTTGCTTATTGAGATCATATGAACACCTCACCATAGGAATGATATCATCAACATAAAGAAGAAGGATGACAACTGTTAAAGTTGTGCTAACACACCCTACTTCTTCCAAACAACCCTCTATCTTGTCGATGTATATACCAAAAAGGGTATGTGGCAAGGGACAACCTTGCTTAACTCCAATAATATAGTTAATATCTTCTAACCAACCATTAGTATTTTAAAACTTAACAATAACATTTTTATATAACCTTATTATTGCAACTCTCAACTTAGAATGTTTAACTCTTTTGATTTATTTCAAAGATGAATTTAATAATAATACATATATTTATAAAAAAAATAATTAAATAAAACTAATTTTTTATACCATTAAATATAAAATTAAATTAAATAAAAATGTGTTTCCTTTATATTTAATATGTATACTTAATAAAAGGACACCAACATATTCCAAAATATAAATACCTTTTATATAAAAGAAAAATATAATAAATATAAATAATGATATCATATATCCCTCCATGAAGCTTCGTCCATACAATTGCTATCTACTAAGAAACAGGGGTATCCACCAATTTAAAAAAATAAAAATAAAAATAAAAATCATATAATACGAGGAAGAAAAACCCCAAATTCAGGGATAGTCCACTATTCCAAAATCCGACGTGACTTTTCAACAATATTGTGGACCCTCTTTTTAATACTGATAGTTGTTCAGACCTTCGAAGACGTGAAAGCATGTAGATGGCAGGTCTTTTGTGACTTTTTTTTATTAATGCTTCAAAGACTTTGCAGTTGATTTCTTTTCGTACCAATCAGATTAGCTTATTGACAGGGAGACTGATTAATCAGTGATAACATTTCAAATAGATTTTCAACTGTGAGGGGGCATTAATGTAGAAATTATATAATATATGTGAGCCTGCTCACATATATTATATGTGAGCCTGCTCACATACCTGCTCACATATATTATATGTGAGCATGTATGTGAGCAGGTATGTGAACCTGCTCACATATAATATATGTGAGTATTATATGTGAGCAGGCTCACATATAAATTCACATATAATATATGTGAGCAGGCTCACATATATTATATGTAAGCCTGCTCACATATAATATATGTGAATATTATATGTGAGCAGGCTCACATATAAATTCACATATAATATATGTGAGCAGGCTCACATATATTATATGTAAGCCTGCTCACATATATTATATGTAAGCCTGCTCACATATATTTTCGTACCAATCAGATTAGCTTATTGACAGGGAGACTGATTAATCAGTGATAACATTTCAAATAGATTTTCAACTGTGAGTGGGCATTAATGTAGAAATTATATAATATATGTGAGTAATATATGTGAGCCTGCTCACATATATTATATGTGAGCCTGCTCACATACCTGCTCACATATATTATATGTGAGCATGTATGTGAGCAGGTATGTGAACCTGCTCACATATAATATATGTGAGTATTATATGTGAGCAGGCTCACATATAAATTCACATATAATATATGTGAGCAGGCTCACATATATTATATGTAAGCCTACTCACATATATTATATGTGAGTAGGTATGTGAGCCTGCTCACATATATTGATTTTCAACTGTGGTCCTCGTACTAATACAAGAGCATAATTTCTAGGAATTTGGGTAGCTCTTCATGGAAATACTTTAAACTCTTGGAAGGTCCAATTTAGAGAGCTCAACAATTTTTTCAGCAATCTCACATTTAGCCATATCTTCCTAGAATACAATATGAAGCCAGATAAATTAGCTCAAGGAACCAGAAGGAAATATTCTCTATACTAATTGAGAAGATGGTCATGAAGGGCCTACTATAGCTATATATATATAAATATTTATAGAAGTATTTCTAATGGGGAGAGTAAGTTTTGTAAATTCTAATGTGGACATCTCTTTTGTATACCGTTGTTATTAGGATGTTTTCTTTACAATAGTGGAGATTATTACATGTTTTTGCGAGTCTGAGCATAGCTCGACATCCTCTTAGTCTGTCAGTTTTGAGAAGATCAATATTATAGTTTGGACAATTACAGTATATGTAAACAATTATATAATGAGTAATTTTCCAATTCCTTTAATTAATATAGATACTATCATCATGCTAAAACTTAAACACCAAGGTCCATTGAATGACCATATGATATCGTTGTTTTTTATCCATGCACTGTTACAGAGTTTAGGGGAACAGCCATTTCCAGCCTCTCCAATGTCCAATAGTGGCCATGGCAACCCTGAAGGGAAGGGATACTGGATGCTCTCTCCTCATCCTATTCCAAATAATTGTTGTCCCGGCGTTGATAATAACTCTTCGTGCAGAGGTTTGCAACGCAGTCGATGAGAAGTTGTTGTACTGCAGCAACAACACATATTCTATAGGCAGTGATTTTGAGCGCAATCTGAATACAGTCTTTAATAGTCTAAGCGCAAACTGGGTTTAACACTTCTGTTTATGGCCAAAGTTCCAACCGAGTATATGGCCTCCTCCAATGCAGGGGAGACGCAACACCTGATCAATGCTACAATTGTTCACGAAACGCAACGACTGTCATTAAGTATAGTCAAAATTGTGGGAATGCCGCTGGCGGTAGAATTTGGCTCGATTTCTGCTTCTTATGAAAACTATAGTTTCATTGGACAACTGGATACTCTAGGACATTTTCATATCCAAAACTATAGTTTCTCCAGCCCTGATAAGTTCAACGCGGCTTGTGACAAGCTATTGAGCAATTTGTCATCTGATGTAGCATATGGATCTTCAAGGAATCCTTCCCAACGATTTACGCATATGTAGCATATGCTTCCGGAGTAACTTCAGAATCCTTTCCAACGATTTACGCTCTGGCCCAATGCACCAGAGATATATCAGATGACGACTGCACAGCATGTCTTACAAAAGCAACAGATGAAATTAAAGCATATTATAATGGAACCAGCGGAGTTCAGTATTTCATGGGAAGCTGCATACTTAGTTATGAAATAAGTCCTTTTTTTAATTTACCCTCACCTGCTAATGCGCCGCAAACTACTACTGAAGCGCCATCTAATACGCATTCCAAGATACCCACAATTTTAGGTGTTATTGTTGGCGGCCTGCTTCTGGCGCTTCTGGCGGTATTGGTATGGTTGTTTACAACTCGGAGAGGCTTGAAGGGATACGAAGGTATGGCCTGGTTTTCCATCCATTATTTTCTGTTATAATGGACTATAACAGAACACTTTGCTTAGGAAATGTCATGTAAATTGCTGGGTTGGTTCTTTAAATTGTAGCATGACTAGTACATAGCAATCTAAACAGAGTTCTGACCATATCGAGGTGCATATGACCAGACCCCGGATCTGCTATCCCCATATTAGTACATCATGTAGATCTAATACACTGCTCCATAGATACGCGCCAATCTACACATCATTCAGTTTTTGTCCCATTTTTATCATATAATATTATTACCTATTTTTGTCCCATTTTTACTATAATTTCTGACGTAGCGGTGTATTTTGATTGTATAGTTCATCAGCAAGTCCAGGAAGACATACTAGTCAATGAGRATCRACAAATATTGACGTTTAAGATGGAAACATTGGTAGCTGCTACGGAAAATTTTCATGATGATAACAAGCTGGGAGAGGGAGGATTTGGCCCTGCTGGGAGAGGGAGGATTTAACTCGAGGTACAGCAGTTGTGGCTCTGGGTTGTCACATGCTTCTGCAACCACATCATCCGCTTCATCTTATCTGGCTCCTGCTCCTCCATCTAACGCCACTGTTTCTAGTATTGAATTGGTACCTAGGTGATGTTGATTCGACAGGTTTCATGTTATAGTTGTATCGAATGAATGCATGTGTTTAGGCTTAACGGTTACTGTTTCCTCTAGGGTGCTGCCCAAAGAATCACTATGAACGCAGTCTATGTTTACTGTTTAGGCTTAACGGTTACTTATCATGTGTTTAGGCTTAACGGTTACTGTTTCCTCAGAAGTATTGTTACAGGATCAATGTTGAGGAGCGTATATACAAAATTTCATTTCGATGATGTTAAGTTTTTAAAAACATGTAATAGAATAGTTTATTTTTACAGCTTAGGCTTCACGGTTAGTGTTTCCTCCTCAGACAGACTTATTGTTACACGATCAATATTGAGGAGCCTAGATACGGGTATATCCACTTGAAGTTGTGAAATTTCATTTTGATGTTGTTAATATTATATACACTTATGAAGTTGTGATATTTCGATTTTATGTTGTTAATATTGTATACATTTATGAAGTTGTGATATTTATTTTTATGTTGTTAAGATTTTTAAAATATTTTGATGTTGTCCATATTAATAATTTTTTTGAAAAATGCAAATAAGATAACATTTTTCAAGTTTATAAAAGAATTAATCCTTTTAAATAAGTAGGATATTTTATTTAATTAATAATATATGAAATTTATATATAATTTTATTTGAAAGAATTTTCAATTGATTTTTCTTAAATTATATTTTTCTTAAATTATATTTAACCAAGTCTAATGTATTATTTGGAACTTAATGTATTATTTAGAACTTGTTTTATATGGAAATATAAAATTTGTTAATAAAATTTGAATAATTTTTTTATAACATACTTAATTTAAATAGTTTTTAATATTTAATTAAAATATTATTAATGTAATTGATGAAATGGATGATGGAGAAAAAACGATATCTCTGCAAGGTTAGGGTTCGCATGCACCAGCTTCCCTCCCACCCTGACCACGTCTTAACTCCTCTGCAAGAGTTGATCGCCTCTGCACCGTGGTACTGATAGCCATAGAAGAATGGGAACAGAAGGGGGGTGAAAGCCCCCTCTTACCGTAACGTCTCTGCCAATGATACAAAGAACTCGCGAGCGTGCCGATCGTCCTCTGAGCCGCCATTGCACTTACGAGACCAATATCTACAGGGAGAGATGGATATAAGAAAAGAATCGAACATGGATGTTGAGCCCTCGCATCCAAAAGCAGCTCGAGTCTGGATACCTGACAAATGTATCCCCCAAGCCTCAGTTGCGCCCAAGTACGTCATCAAAACCACCAGGATAGGGGGAGCATACACAATTCATGAGAGACCATGCCCTCATAGGAAAATTCCTAGGTCTCTGACTCTCAAAAAAGGGCCTAGTTCGCTCGATCAAGGTATGGTGGAACCCCAAGGGAGACTATGAGCTTCAGTTGAGCTCCAAAAGTTTCTTTACAGTAATTTTCTACAACCTGGAGGACAAGATCTTTGAAGGGGGACCATATTTCTACAACTCGGTTGGCCTCTACCTACATTTATGGACAAACTGCTTCTGTTGAGAAAACGAAAACTTCGCATACGCACCGGTATGGATTCACCTCTATTCCCTACCTCAAGAGTTCTAGTTAGAGGAAATTTTACTGGGCATAGGCAACACCCTGGGTAAATATGTCAAGTATTTCGAAGCCACCAAGCAGATAAAATACACCTCTTATGCAAGGATATGTGTCTATATGCACATCTCCAAAGCTCTGCCAGGAACAATTACCTTAGAATACCAAGACGAGGAATGGGACCAAACCATAGACTATGAACACATCCCTTTTAGATGTCTAAAATTCCATGAACATGGACACCTTTTCAGAGACTTCCCTCTCAATGCCCCTCCCAAGAAGGAAGTTGAAGAGAAATCAAAGGAAGGATTTACCCAGGTTCAAAATCGAAGGAGATAAGCGTAGAAAAAGCCCGCAACCAACAATGGAAAAAAGAACCCAAATAATAATTCATTTGAAGCCCTTAACCACCTCTCAGAGGCAAAAGAGGTGGAAAACCCCCACAAGACTGCGGGGAAAGATCCCAGGAAGCACAAGGACGATCAACCGTCACAAGAGTATCAAACCCCAACACACCACACATATCCACAGAATCACCCAGTCTCAGGGAAAGAACCAGAAAGAGAGGAAGACACAGTCATGGAAATGGATGAGAAGGACCTAGCAGAAATCGACCTAGACAGGTTAGAAGAAGAACTCAACAAGAAGGATCTTCAAATCTTACCATAGGACCGACTCAGAAAAGTTCACAAAATATTCATGGACTCATCAACATGGGCTACATCCAGGTTGGGGATCAGCATAGACCCAAACTAAGATCCAAGAAAACACCCAAAAGAAAACAAGCGACGGGGCAGAAAATCAACTCATTAGCTAATAAAGGAGGCAGTAAATTATATGATCAACTCGGGACAGATCCACAGGCTCTCAGAGTTCTCCTTTTCCCACCCACCAAATTGTTAACTATGAAGATCCTCACCTGGAATATCAGAGGCCTAAATGGAAGATCCAAACAAAGGATTCTCCGAAACTGCATCAAAATGGAAGACCCTAATATATTCCTGATACAAGAGACAAAATGTGCAGGGCAAACTGCAGAAGATATCATCAAAAGATGTTGGCGTAACTGCAAATCCTATCAAACAGACTCAAAAGGGGCTTCAGGAGGCCTGGCCATCCCGTGGAATCCTGCTACAGTCATCCTTTATCAAGGCTTCTCCACTCCATGCACAATCACAACGCACTACAAAGCCATCGGTTCGGACAAGGAGGGAATGATCACAAATGCCTATGGACCGCAGAACAACCAAGACAAAGACCTCTTTCTTCAAAGCCTAGCTTACCTAGGTTCCTTAGCAGAGGGCAAGCGATGGATAATAGGGGTGACTTCAACATGATTCTCACGCTAGAGGAGAAGCGAGAGGGGGAAAAAGAGCTTGGAGCAGGACAATGCAAAATTCCAGGAACTCATAGAGAACCTTAGACTGGTAGATATTGAGAATAGCAATGGCACCTACATCTGGACCAACAAAATTTCAGGTCACCAACAAATAGCATGTAGGCTTGATCGCTTCCTTATCTCGGAAACTCTCCTTTTGGAAGGCCCCCTAGTTGATTCCAACATCCTCCCGAAGGCAGGTTCAGACCACTAGACGGTTCAGCTTTGGGTTGACACTATTGCCACCCCCAAGTTTAAACCCTTCAGATTTGAAATTTTTTGGCTATCCCATCCAAATTTCCAGAATTTAGCCCGTCACTGGTGGAGCACTGCGGAAACACAGAGGGGTACAAAAATGTATTGCTTTCAACAAAAAATCAAGCACTTTAAACAACAGGTGCGCAAATGGAACAAAGAAGTCTTTGGGAACATTTTCCAGGAAAGGAAAATGATGGAACAAAAACTAGAGAACCTTTAGGGACAATTCATTCATGTGGGATACACAATCACTCAGCAACAGGAGGAGAGTGAACTCAAAAGGCAACTAGAATAAAAACACAAGTAGGAAGAAATCCTGTGGAGATATAAATCTAGGGTTCAATGGCTCAACGAGGGAGAGAAAAACACCAAATTCTTCCACCGTTCTATGATCCACAGTTGCCTTATCAATCACATCATGAAGCTGGATGACTCGAAAGGCAACACCCTGTTAACTCATCAGTAAATAACGCACGAGATGACAGACTTCTACAAGGATCTCCTCACGTAACCCAAGGTGGACCGCACCTCAGCAATAGAGCGGGTGACCCAAAATATCCAAACTATAATCACCTAGGAACATAATGAGACTCTCATGACACCAATAACACAAGCAGAAGTGGATCAGACTATTCAGGAATTACCCACAGGCAAGGCTCCAGGTCCTGATGGTTTCACAACAGACTTCTTCCACTCATGTTGGCCAATGTTAAGGGAGGAAGTGTGGCAGCTGGTGGAGGAATCACGTAGCGTAGGAAAATTTCTTCCAGCACTTAATGCCACTTTCCTCACCCTAATACCCAAAGAAGAAAGAGTCACAAATCCGAAGAACTTCAGACCCATAGCTCTTTGCAACATGATCTACAAATTCATTTCCAAGGTCATAGCTCTAAGACTCAAGCCAATTTTACCCTTCATCATTTCCAAGGTGCAATCAGGATACGTCGAAGGAAGGAAAATCATGGATAGCATCATACTTGTCCATGAAATCATTCACTCGCTCAAAAGCACTCGTACTCCAGGTATGCTTCTAAAACTTGACCTTTCAAAATCTTTTGACAAATTAAGCTAACAATACATGAAAGCGCTCCTATCGGCTTTTGGTTTCAACAAGGATTGGGTTTCTTGGATAATGGATCTCATTTCCTCAACCTTTTTCTCAATCCTCGTCAATGGTGTCCCCTCTCAACCCTTCTCCCTCTCAAGAGGAATAAGGCAAGGTGACCCTCTCTCCCCTTTCCTTTTTTTCATAATGGATGAAGGTCTAGGATGTTATATCAAGGCTTCAATTCAAAATGGATCCCTCCAAGTCATCCCTCTTCATGGGTTACAACTGGAAGCCTCCCACAGCCAATTTTTTCATGATACATTGCTAATGAACACCCCAACCGCGCAAGAAGAAATTAAACTGAACTCCATCCTCTCTGATTTCAGTGAAGCCTCTGGTACCACCTTTAATCTGACCAAATCGCAGATATTCTTTTTTAATACTCCCGTGGAAATCCAACAACACCTTTCTCAACTTTTGAATACCCTTGTCTGCACTCTTCCCTCTTGCTACCTAGGACTCCCTCTTTATGACTCAACAACTAGAAATATCTCCTGGGACTCTCTCCTTCTCTCCATCACCAACTGTCTTAGCAACTGGACCTTTCGCTCCCTCAACCTTCCAACAAGAATCGTTCTCTTAAATTAAGTCCTCCAAGCCATCCCAACCTACCGCTTCTCATCCCTAGCTGCCCCCCAATCAGTCATAAAGAAAATAAGGAATCTGCAAAGAAAATTTATATGGCATTGACACAACCCGAACAAAAAATGGGCGCTAGTAAGCTGGAACAAAGTCTGCAAGCCCAAATCTTCAGGTGGTCTATGTTAAGAACCAAATATCAATATAGCGTAGAAAAACCTCAGAATAAGTACTCAACACCTTGAAAAAGAGATAATTTCATATAATAAGCCTCTTTGAGGGGGAAACCTCCTTTTACCCCACATAAATGTTCAAGTACAAGATGAATCCAAATGAAAATGTCTCCTTGGTATATATAGGAGACTAGGGGGTATACTTACAACTAACAGAATAAAGCCGACATAAATAAAATAACATTACTAATGTAATATGTCCCAATTAAGGGGTAATGAGCCAATATTAGGGCTTAACATGCCCCTCCCCTTGAGACAAGTATTTTCCGCAACGCTTGAGTAACTCTGGATGCTTCTGTATAAAGGACTCATCTTCCCAAGTGGAATCTTCAACCAGTAGTTTCCTCCATTTAATGAGATACTCTGAAATGGATTTATTCCTCAACTGGTGAATTCTTGTGTTAGTGATGGCTTCAGGCTCCAATATTATTTTTCCTTCCTCATCAAGTTCTAGCAATATAGTTTGAACTGGGATCTTGTCGCCTATAACCCTCTTTAAGCATGAAACATGGAAAACTAGGTGTACTCGTGAAGATGCAACCAACTCCAATTTGTATGCCATAGTACCAATCTTTTGCAACACCTTATAAGGGCCATAGTACTTTGGGGATAGTTTATTATCCTTCTTGGTTTGCTTGAGGGACATTTGTTTGTATAGTTATAGTCTTAAAAACACCCAATCCCCTACTTCAAAACTTCTTTCACTACGATGTTGATCTACTTGTTGTTTCATGCCATTCTGTGCCATGGTCAGGTTGTCCTTTAAGATTTGGAGAACTTGTTGTTGATGCTCGATGTGATCTTCCACTGCTTGAACCTTAGATTTTTCTTTTAGAGAAGAAGTGATGGAAGGAGGGTGGTATCCATAGAGTGCCATAA